>JAJIBD010027687.1:22500-50126 GCA_021461705.1 Cryptotis parvus | reverse complement strand
AGTTGTTTCCATTGGTCTTAAACTGTGAAGTCAAATTACTTATAACGAGTGCTTTCAAATCCTTTTTGATGATGAATGTCAAGGGCTACAAACTTTCCCTACAACAATTGTTTAGCCGTGTCCCAAAGTTCCCTGATAGTTGTGTCTTCAAGACCTGAGTTTATTTTTTAGAGAAGCTGGAGCTTCTTTATTTGATTTGCTCCATGCTTCACTAGTTTTCAGCTTAGCGAGCTGTTTAATTTCCAAGTTTTTGTTTTCTTTTCCATTTTTGTGTGTGATTAGCTTCTATTTTTGTTATAGTCTGAAAGTGTTGGAAACTACTGGGTCCCACTAAATGGGGCAGGGCAGGGGGGTCCCACTTTCTGCCTCCAGGGGACCAGATGGCACTGGACAAAGAAATACTAGAATCAGCCTTGGGAATTTAAAAAGGCTTTACTCATGCTTGCACTGGTACATGCAATCTGGTAACCGGGAAGGCCTCAGACTTTAGGGGTTCATTGACTGGGCGGCCTGGCCACTTTTAGGTTTGGAATCACTTGCAAGGCTAAGGCACTACCACATGCTGAGGCCCAATAGGGGAGAAGGAGAGGCAGGAGAGCGGGCAAATAAGGAAGAAAAGAGAAGGGAGAAAAGGCTACAGAAAGCCTAGAAAAGGCTGCTGGAAAGAGAAGAGAAAGGCTGAGTTTTATAGCTTGTCATCGCCAGCCCTTCGGCTCAAGGGGCATCTCAGGGTCCAATTACCCTCTGGCTAGCTTCTCCGAGGTCCCTCATCTAGTTCCATTGAAATGTTAATATTTCCACACCCAGAGACATGAAACCCTTGGTTTTCCACCAGGCCTATGTCTTTGGGGGGAAAGGGCAATACTAAAATTAACTGTATCACGGAATACAAAAGACATACATCTGTACCAATGGATATTCTGATGGGTGGTATATTTCTCAAGCCTTCACAGATTCTACATCTTTGCTTCATGAATTGTTTTTATGCTAGCACCTTAGACTATGTATATTATATACATATATATATAATCCATATATAATATATAATACATATATATTATATATCAGCCATCTCTCTTCCATATGGTCTTTTAGAAGCCAGTGATATCTTGCTTCGGGTTTTAGTCTTATTAATATTCAAAGTGGTGTTTATAGAGGTGCCTAAAAGTCTACAACTCCGCAATGTGTTACTACCGTAACGTCCATCACGGGTGAGTCCTATTCCGGAGTTGTTTTTTTAGTATTTTTGCTGGCCCCTTATTGGATGTATGTGCCTTAAAAAAATAGTAATTTGATGCTGGCATACATATTCCTAGGTTATTAGGAATTGGACTTTTTTCGCTCCCTTCTAACCTTTTTCGGCCTGAAACCCTAGTTGTCAATTACTAATTCTGGCCACTCTAGGGCTTTTTTAGAGGTGGATTATTTTTGTGTGAAGAATGTTTTTCCACTTTCTTTGACTTTGAATCTTTGTTTCTCTACCCCTGTTAAGGCGTGTTTGTAAGGCGGAAAATTGATTATTTTTTTGATCCATCTTGCTTCTCTGAGTCATACCAATTGGTGCGTTTTTCACCATTGACATTGAGAGATAATTATTAATCATCGGGTTTTGTGACCCATCTTTATTAACTCCGTGACACCCTTGTGTTTTGTGGGGTTTTATCTGGTCTTACAGTAGTCCCATTCAGTCCTGCTTTAAGATTGGTTTTTGAGTCTATAGAGTTCCTTATCTCTTGTTTATCCATGAAGCTGATGTATTGCTCCTTAAATCTGGAAGAGGGGTCTAGCTGAGTAAATTATTCTTATTGAGGCCTTCAGTTCGGTGCAGTTTCTTCAGTATATCCACACCAAAGCCCTCAGGGCTCAAGGGTTTCATCTGATAAGTCTCCTGTAAATCGGATGATCTTTTTATATTAAGTTTCTTTTTCTTTTGATCTTGCTCCTTGCAGGATTGTGTCCTCTCTCCGTGCGGCATTTCTCATTTCTCGGTTAGCTGATTAGGATATGTCTTGGAGCATCCTTTGTGGGGGTCTCCTTTAGCTTGTAAATTTTGGTCTTTTGTATCTGGAATGTCTGCTTATCTACACCTTTTGAGACCTTTTGCCAATTATGTGCTTTAACTGTTACCTACCTCGTTAGGGTTTGCCTGCTCTGTCTCCTCTGGAACTCTGGTGGGTTGTTATGCCAGTTCTTCTTGAATTCACTCCAATCACTTTCTCTTGACATTTGATAACTATTTGTGTAGTCTTTTTACATCTTCTTTTGGTTTCTGAGTGCTTTCTGTAACGTGTCTTTCAGCTCACTGATTCTGTGCTTCCGCTGCTGTTATTCTACTGGTGAGGGGCACCCATTGGGGTTTCATTTAATCTACTGAGTTTTTTCTTTGGCACTTCTGTCCGAACTTTTTCTTGCTTTCCACTCTCATTTCCTGCTGTGTTTTTTATTGCTTGTCCACTCACTGTTTCTTTGTGTTCTCTTGTATTTTATTGGATCGTCAATTCGACTGCTTCTTTGAAGATATTAAATTTCCTTACCATTTTTCATCTCTTAATTACCAAGAGATTACCCTTTATGTAGAAATTCCTTGTTGAGCTTTTTAGGTACTCTTTTTCTTCATTCACTACATGGTGGCCATCTGCTTTTTGTCCCACAATGCTGTGGTAGTGAGAGGTGGATCCTTCTGAGTACACTATTGGTATTCTCCTCTCATTGCCAGGTAGACTCTGGGAGACTCAGTAGATGGTGGTGCTCCTTCTTTCCCTGCAAGAATGTTTGCATTACACTTGTATTTTTTTTTGTGTTAGCGTCCGGCACCTCTAGCACTGGTTTAGGGGTACATGTTCTTAGGCCTAAGATTTTCTGTCACTTTAGAATGGAATTATATTGGTTCTTGTGTTCTGCCATTGTTTTTTGGGTTTCGAGAATATGTTTAATGTAGTTGGCCTGCTGGTTGGGGTAGCAAAGGAGCTGTACTATGAGTATTTCAGTATAAGGTATAATAACCACATCTGAATCCAAGATGCTTGGCTCAATCCCCCAATATGGAAAGAAAGATTAACTTGCAGACTGTTTGATTGCCTGTACTTGGTAAGACACACCTCCCTCATTTCTGTTTGGGGGGAAGGGGGGCCATGGGGTAGCCTTGGCATAAATCCAGAGTCTACAGTTTCAGGTCTCTTTACTGTTTTTTGGCTTCTAAGAAATGTAGATGTCAACTCTCATCGGAGAGCTAATTGTCCGGGGAGCTAGGCCGAATGCAGGACCATTTCTATCAAAGTGCTGCTGACCTGCCAAGGTAGCCACATACACCATTACTATTATACCAGGGGGGGGAATTGGAAGTATTATATCTCATATTGATACCTTGTTATTATATAAACCTCTAGGGTCAACAAATTCACTTATACTTTAGTACAATTTATTGCCAAGTTTCATTTCATGATAGAGGGCCATGGAAGAGAACATTTTTGGTTCCCGGAGTTTTATAACAAAATCAGTTGAAAGACTGAAGGCTATTATTAGAAAAAATTGCTGAAGAAATAATAAGCATAACCCAATTGTAGTCTTATTATGATATTTTCATATATTAAATACAAAATAAAAAGAAGCTCAGAGAATCCCACAAATCCTAGATAAAAAAACTTGTTTATTTGGTAAGAAGATTCTTAAGAGCCACCTGAAAGTACTAAAAAAAATGAGTTAATGTTCAAAATAAAATTCTACATTACTTAGAAAAATACAATTTGCCAAAAGGTGCGAGTATACTAATATTATTTTGATATTAAGTGTATAAGTAATTCATTATTTGTTTGATAAGAGGAATAAAATATATGGTTTAAAGAACTTTTGTTATATACTATCGTTCACTTCAACTATATAGGCTAAGTACCTTTCCAGCGATATTTTAACCTTTGAGGCATATTTAAGGGTTGAATTTATTTACCTATGTTTCTCTGTTCCTAAATCCAAATGAAAGCTTTGTTTTGATTTCTTGTAGAATTAATCATTGAAGCTGGATCCCTAAATGAATATGTATGTGATTAGTACATTATCTTTTTATAGCATATAGAATGATGTGTGCCGAAAACTTGGACTTATCATGGGGAAAAGGACAATGTGAAATTCAGTATTACTGCTATATCTCTTATAGGTCAAAGAAAATTTGAGTCTTAGATGTGCAAAAATAGAAAATGAGAAGTATATGAAAATAAGGGTACTGCATATATTATAAGCCAAGAAAAGGTTCATTCCATACAATCAAATTTAGTATCAGTGATCGGAAATGGGTGAAGGGAAGGAACATAGAATATAAGAGGAAATTAACATGCTGAACTCATTGGCACAGTAATTTTAATAAGAAAATATGCCAGGAATATATTATATGTATGAAATCCCTGAATATATATGAGAATGAATTTTATTTATAAAGTTAAAATATATATATTATATATATATATTGTAAAACATATACCTTAGACCTTAAAAATGTTCAAGGTAAAAAAAGTAAATATTTCTTCCATGGTATTAGGGTTATATGCTATTGGGTGTGCTTGAGGACGGCATTAACTGAAGATAAAAAGTACTTTTTGATAAAAGTGAAAAGGAAGGGACGCTGGAAATACAATTTAAACATAAGCTGGTCGAGGATGGGTTGGCAACATCATGGAGGGGATATTTGAGGAGACTGATAGACTCTCCACCGAAATAAAAATATGCGAAGATGTCTGTTGATGGGGTTGCAGAGCGATACCACAACAGTTAAGGCATTTGCCTTGCATAAGGACCTACAGGTTAGATCCTGGTTTCCCATGTGGTCCCCACAGCACTGCCAGGGAGTAATTTCGAAGTGCAGAGCCAGGGTAAATACCTGATCATTACTGGGTGTGAGCTTAGAGTCCAACAACAACAACAAAAAAATACTTAATAAACTAAAAATATAATCTGGCAAAAATATTCTTGTTTGATTATCTGCGGTTACAACCTAAGTATTTCTCTTGTCTTTCCTTAATTTTTATTTTTGACTGAGTTTTTTGAAAGGGACTAAATTTTTTGCGGTTCATTCTGAAGATCCTATTACTATGCGCATTTGAGGAAACTGAACTGAAATGCATAACATAACATTTTGCATGAGCAATTGAAATTGCAAGATTGTATGTGTAATGCTTTATGGAATTATTGCAACTTAGATTGAACACTCGGTTTGGAGTAGTTAGCTCTTTGTGATGGCATGAGATGAAATTTGTGCCTAATCATTGAAGAAAGTTGTAATGATGTATGAAATGAAAGATCCTTACCTACTCAGTGCAAAATATACATTCTCCTTTGCAAGCACTGCTGTCCTATTTTCTTAAAGTTTTATAAAATAGTGATAGGAAGTTCATGACAAAACCAAAACTTAAAATATATGCAAAAAGTGAAAATAAAAATTGTTGCTAAATTTGAGAAAATTAAGTATGCTATTGAAAAAAAAATAAGTATGATATAAGTTCAGTATTATAAGAAAATCCTTAGTTATTCTCATTATTAAATATTCACTTAGTACTTTATATGAAAAAACAGCAGCATCCTTAGCCAATGTGCACACACACACATACATAGAAAGAGAGAATAAAGTAGGGGAAATTCATTTGAAAAAAAATTAGCAACTTCATGTTAGGAGGAGAGGTTAAGTTAGGACCAGTGGGTATAAGACTTATGCAGCTCTGTGCTCAGGGATCATACCTCATGGTGCTTAGGGGAACTATATACCATGTCAGGGGAGAAACAGGAATCTCTTGCAAAGCAAGACAAGCTTCATTTTCCTTGTCCATCTCCTTGACCTCAACTGTATTTTTGTTGTTTGGGGGCCAGCTCCAAGATGCTCCTGGCTTGCACTCAGAAATCACTACTGAGAGTGTTTGAGGTGATCATATGGAAAGCTAGACATCAAATTGGGTCATCCCAGTAGAACAAGGCCAGTGCTCTTCTCATTGTACTATCACTCCAACCCATTGACACATCTTTTACATTCTATAAGGTATTAATGGAGATACTATTCATTCAATTTTTAACATTTTGGTGATTGTTATGTGATATGCAAAGTAGACTTCTACTAGATATACAGAGGAAAAACATCAAATATTGCAGTTTACTTTAGTTTACATTCCAATTCAAACATTAAGAATATACAATGACAGCATTAGTACATTTATCTTGAGTGGTCAGGTGAATAAACTGGAGAAGGCAATCAAAAGAATGAAGCGACTGCAACTCTGTTATGAATAATTGGTCAAGTTAACTTCACTATGTCCTTAAATATAGTCTCTGAAGGGGAACAATGCTACAAGTCATACCAGTATTTTGAGAAAGATACAGGGCAAAACAAATAAAAAACTAAAGGGCAAACAGAAAATATAAATGAAAATATAAACATCAAAAAAGATTAGTAGAGTTGTATATAATGTAATTAGGGCAGAAAAATAAACCAAAGGAGACACATAGAGAGATGTGAGGGCTAGTGTGAAAGTGCTGCTTCATTATTCAACAAGTGGTGCTGGGAAAACTAGGCTGCTGCATGCAAAAATTTGAACTCCGACACTCTTTCTAATGCCAATGCACAAAAGTCAGATCAAAATTAATTAAAGATCGAATAGCAGACATCAAAGGAAACATAGGCAAAATCCTCCATCATAACAAAAGCTAAAGGCATCTTCAAAGATGAAACACCACTGAACATGCATGTGCAAGCAAAGATAAACAAACTGGACAACATGAATCCTAATAAGCTTCTGCAAATCAAAGGAAATGGTGAGTAAGATATAAAGCCAGCCCATGGATTAGAAAAAGAATATTTAACCAATATCCATCCGATGATAAGTGATTAATATCCAAGATATTTCGATTTTTTAACTGGTAGAATATTTTGAGGAAAAAATAATCCAACCCATCACAAATAAGGATAAGAAATCAACAAAAACTTCCTCAAAGAAGAAATTCAAATGACCAAATGGCATATGAAAAAAATTTCTCTTCACTAAGAATCAGGGAGATGCTAATCAAAACAACAGCATTTCTCTCTGATGTAATTACTTAGAGATCCAACATGGCCAGGTAAAATCTATGGTAGATCTATCTAGACCCATGATGATTGTGTTAGCATGAGAGAAAATATTTATACCAGCTAACATTTGAATTCATGGGAAGATAAACTGCTGCATAAAGTAACAGATACAAACTGTTTTCTGTCCCCCTATCTATAAATATATCTTAAATCCAGGCAAGATGCAGAGGCTCAGGCAACAATATACTGCAACAGAGATGATATATCATTGTTGTTTGATTGGCATCTCCCTTATAATTTTTATGGAGAGGATTTTCTCATGTGTCTCTGGCCATTTGTATTTCTTCTTTGAGAAAGTTTTTCTTTGATTTTTTCTCCCCATTTGTGATTCAGTTGTATTTTTTTTTGGTTATGATATACCAGCACCTTATGTATCTTGGATATATAACCCTTATAATTTTGGTATTGAATAAATTATTTATTTTTAAATTTTTTTTTAATTTTTACAATTACAAAGATATACAATTAAAAAGTTCATATTTGGGTTTTGGTCATACAGTGTTCCAGCACCCATCCCGCCACCAGTGCCCATCTCCCACCACCAATGTCCCCGGTTCCCTCCCCCCCAGCCCTCCTCCATGGCAGGTTCTTTATTTCTTTCCATTTCTCTCTCTTTCTCTTTTCCTTTCCCTCCAGACTATGGATTACAGAACATACATTAAAGGGTTGTCATGTGTATCTTTTTGCCTCTATTTAATGCTCAGTTCTAGGTTGGCATTAGTACCCTCGACAATTGTTAGCACATTGTTCCATTTTCTGTCTTACCTAGCCTCTGACTCCCACACATTTGTGATAATTTCCACCTTTGACAGGACCTCCTGATGTATGTTTCACTTGACCTTGGATATTGGTATCATAATATGTACATATATTTATGTTATGCAGATAAATGCAGTCATTCTGTATCTGTCTCTCTCCTTCTGGCTAATTTCGCTCAACATAATCTTCTCCATGTCCATCCATTTATAGGCAAATTTTATAACTTCATTTTTCCTAACAGCTGCATAGTATTCCATTGTGTAGATGTACCAAAGCTTCTTTATCCAGTCATCGATTTTCCGGCACTCTGGTTGCTTCCAGATTCTGGCTATTGTGAATAATGCTGCTATGAACATAAAAGTAGGGATGGTGTTTCCGCTGCGTATTTTTGGTTTCCCAGAGTAGATTCCCAGGAGTGGTATGGCTGGGTCAAATGGGAGTTCAATTTCTAGTCTTTGGAGGAATGTCCATATTGTTTTCCAGAAAGGCTGTACCAGCCGGCATTCCCACCAACAATGGATGAGTGTCCCCTTTTCCCCACACCCACGCCAGCACTTGTTGTTCTTGCTCTTTTGAATATGTGCCAGTCTCTGTGGTGTAAAGTGGTATCTCATTGTTGTTTTGATTTGCATCTCTCTGATGATTAGTGATGATGAGCATTTTTCATATGTTTTTTGGCCATTCGAATTTCTTCCTTGCTGAAGTTTCTGTTCATTTCTTCTCCCCATTTTTTTGATGGGGTTGTTTGTTTTCTTCTTGTAAAGTTCTACCAGTGCCTGATATATCCTGGATATTAACCCCTTATCAGATGGGTATTGGGTGAATATTCTTTCCCATTCTGTGGACTGCTTTTGTATCTTAGTCACTGTTTCTTTTGAGGTGCAGAAGCTTTTTAGTTTCATGTAGTCCCATATGTTTATCTTTTCTTCTAGTTGCTTTGTTAGTGATGTTTCACCTTTGAAGATGCCTTTAGCTTCAATGTCGTGGAGGGTTTTTCCTATATTTTCTTCAATGTACTTTATGGATTCAAGTCTGATATTGAGATCTTTAATCCATTTTGATCTGATTTTTGTGCATGGTGTTAGACACAGGTCCAAATTCATTTTTTACATGTTGCTGCCCAGTTTTTCCCAACACCACTTGTTGAAGAGGCTTTCCTTACTCCATTTTAGGCTCGTTGCACCTTTATCAAAGATTAAATGATCATGTGTTTGAGGTTGGGTGTCAGGATACTCAATTCTATTCCATAGGTCCACAGGTCTGTTTTTATTCCAATACCATGCTGTTTTAATTACTACTGCCTTGTAGTACAGTTTGAAGTTGGGAAAGGTGATGCCTCCCATCTTCTTTTTTCCCAAGGATTGCTTTAGCTATCCTTGGGGGTTTATTGTTCCACACAAATTTCAGGAGTGTTTGGTCAATTTCTTTGAAGAATGTCATGGGTATCCTTATAGGGACTGCATTGAATCTGTACAGAGCTCTAGGGAGTATTACCATTTTGACAATGTTGATTCTCCCCATCCATGAGCAGGGAATATGTTTCCATTTCCTTGTGTCCTCTTTTTATCTCTTGGAGCAGTGTCTTGTAGTTTTCTTTGTACAGGTCCTTTACACACTTGGGTAAGTTGATTCCTAGGTATTTGATTTTCTGTGGCACAATTGTGAATGGAATTGTTTCCTTAATATCCCTTTCTTCTCTTTTGTTATTTGTATATAGGAAGGCCACGGACTTTTGGGTGTTGATTTTGTATCCTGCCACTCTACTATTTGTGTCTATTGTTTCTAGGAGTTTTTGGTAGAGAGTTTAGGGTTCTCTAGGTATAATATCATGTCGTCTGCAAATAATGATAGCTTAACTTCTTCCTTGCCTATCTGGATGCCCTTGATGTCCTTTCCTTCTCTGATTGCTATGGTAAGTACTTCCAGTACTATATTGAGTAAAAGAGGTGAGAGTGGGCAACCTTGTCTTGTTCCCAAAGATCCAGTAGGCCCATAGGATACCTGCTAAAAAGAAACCCTAACAAGAATACTCCAAGACACATCTTAATTAAAATGATAAAAACTATAGATAGAGATAGAATACTGAAAGCAGCAAGATCAAAGAAGGAAATCACATACAAAGGAACATTTCTAAGATTTACAGCAGACTTCTCTGATGAAACACTCCCGAGCCCGAAAACAATGGTGGGATATTGTGAAAAGGCTCAATGAACTGCAGTCCTCACCAAGAATTCTTTACCCAGCCAGACTCACATTCAGATATGAAGGAAAGATACACAACTTCATGGATAAGCAACAACTCAGGAACTTCATGGACTCAAAACCAACTTTAAAAGAAGGACTGAAGGGGTCTACTGTAATACGACCAAACCCATAAGCACAACAAGCACAAACAGAAAGATGACACAAAATCCGATGACAATAATCTCTCTCAATGTCAATGGTCTAAATGCACCAATTAAGAGACACAGAGTGACAAAATGGATTAAAAAATTGAACCCAACATTCTGCTGTCTACAAGAAACGCATCTGAATAATCAGAACAAACACAGACTCAAAGTCAAAGATTGGAAGACCATTCTCCATGCAAACAACTCCTCCAAAAGGCTGGTGTGGCCATATTAGTATCAGATAATATAGACTTCAGGCTGAAAAAGTTTAGAAGGGACAACGAAGGCCATTTCTTATTACTTAAGGGGTATGTACACCAGGAAGAAATTACACTACTAAACATATATGCACCCAATGAGGGGCCAGCAAAATACATAAAACAACTGCTAAGAGACCTCAAAGAAGACATTAACAGTAGCACAATAATATTTGGAGACTTCAACACTGCTCTATCAACGATGGGTAGATCAACAAGACTGAAACTCACCAAGGAAATATTGGCCCTGAAGGAAGAAATGGAAGAAAGTGTGCTAGTGGATATATACAGGGCTTTTCATGCCAAAAAAGCTGAATACACATTTTTCTCTAGTGCACATGGAACATTCTCCAAGATAGACTACATGCTGAGCCACAAAGCATACCTCCAATAAAATAAAAAAGATAGAATTTGTGTCAGCTATCTTTTCAGACCATGATGCACTGAAAATGGAAGTTAACTGTACACAGCAACAGGGGAGTCAAACCAAACACCTGGAAACTGAATAGCTCACTCCTGAACAACAAATGGGTCATAGAAGAAATCAAACAGGAAATCCAAAGATTTGTGGAAACAAATGAAAATGAAGACACCAACTATAAGAACTTGTGGGACATGGCAAAAGCCGTGTTAAGAGGGAAGTTTATAGCTTTGCCAGCATTCATCAGGAAACAAGAAAGGGCCCACATAAATATCCTGTCTACACAGCTGAAGACATTAGAAAAAGACCAACAAAAGGAGCCCAACCCAGGCAGAAAAAAGGAAATAATAAGACTTAGAGAGGAAATCAATGAGTTGGAAACCAAAAAAAAAAATCCAAAAGATTAATGAAAACAAAGAGCTGGTTTTTTGAAAAAAATAAACAAGATTGACAAACCATTGGCAAAGACTTGTAAGGACAGGGAAAGAGAGAACCCAAATAAACAGAATCAGAAATAAAAATGGTGACATCAAAACAGAAACCACAGAAATCCAAAAGGTCATCAGAGATTACTTTGAGAGCCTGTATGCCGTGAAACTTGAGAATCTAGAAGAAATGGATCAATTCCTGAAGTCCTATAACCTCCCCACGGCTGAAACAAGAAGACCTCCGATACTTGAATAAGCCTATCACCATTGAGGAAATAGAATCAGTAATTAAAAGTCTTCCCAAACACAAAAGCCCAGGTCCAGACGTATTCCCTAGTGAACTCTACCAAACCTTTAAGGAGGACCTACTGCCTGTCCTGTTCAAGCTCTTCCAGGAAATAGAAGAAACAGACACACTCCCAAACAGCTTCTACGAGGCACATACCACCCTGATACCCAAAGCAGGGAGAGACAACACAAAGAAAGAAAACTACAGACCAATATCCCTGATGAACACGGATGCTAAGATCTTCAACAAAATACTAGCAAACAGAATCCAAAGACTCATCAAGAAGATTATATGTCATGACCAAGTAGGATTCATCCCGGGTATGCAAGGATGGTTCAACATTCGCAAGTCAATCAACATAATACATCATATCAATAAGAGAAAATATAAAAACCGTATGATCCTATCAATAGACACAGAGAAAGCATTTGACAAGATCCAGCACCCGTTCATGATTAAAACCCTCCAGAAAATGGGAATTGAAGGGACTTTCTTTGAGATAGTTACAGCCATCTACCAAAAGCCCACAGCGAGCATCATTCTAAATGGGGAAAAGTTGATTAAATTATTTTTCCCAATCTGTGGGCTATCTTTGTATCTTGGTCACAGTTTCTGTTTAAGTGCAGATGATTCTTAATTTCATGTAGTCCCTCTTGTTTATATTTTCTTCCACTTTGATTGGTCAGTGGTGTTTCGTTTTTGAAGATACCTTTAGATTCAGTTTAATGGAGAGTACTGCTCATATTTTACTCCATATACCTTATGTATTCAGGTCTGATATTTAGGTCTTTAATCGCTTTGATCTGATTTGCATACCTGGTGTTAATGCGAGGTGTAAGATAATTTTCTTGGATGTAGCTGTTCAATTTACCAAGCACCTTTTTTGGAGAGACTTCCTTGTTCCAAGTCACTTTTTGCTCCTTTATCAAATATACTTGATAATATACTTGAGGTGATAATATACTTGAGGGTTGTTATTAGGGTATTGGACTGACCATTGGTCTGTGTGTCATCTTTATTCCAATGCCATGCTCTTTATTGCTACCTCTTTGTAGTATAGTTTGAAGTTGTGGAAGGTGTGGCTACCATCTTCTTTTCATCGAGGATCACATTAAGTTTTTGTGGGCCTTTCTTTTATTCATACAAAATTCAGGAGGGTTTGGTCTATTTCTTAAAAAAAATGTTGTGGGTAACCTTATAGGGACCGCATTAAATCTGTATAATACTTTGGGAAATATTGCCATTTTGACCATGTTGATCCTCCTAATCCATGAGTAGGGGATTCATTTGCATTTTCTTGTGTCCTCTTTTATTTCTTGGAGTAGTGTATTGTAGTTTTCTTTGTACAAATTTTTCACTTCTTTATTTAAACTGATTCTGAGGTACTTGATTTTACGAGGCACAATTTTGAATGGAAGTGTTTTAAGAATCTCTCTTCTATTTTATTGTTTGTATATAGAAAAGTCATGGACTTTTTGGGTATTGATATTTGTAACCTACCACTTTACTATACAACTCTGTTTTGCCAGATCTTTGGGAGATCTAAGTACAGTATTCATCTGTAAATTGGAAGTGTGACTTCTTCCTTTCCTTCTGGATGCCCTTGATAGTTTTTCCTTGAATACTGCTATGGCAGTTCTTCCAGTAATATATTGAATAGAGTGGCAAGAATGGGCAGCCTTGTTCCATACCTTAGGGGAAAGCATTTATTTTGTACCCATTGAGAATAATGCTCATGTGGACTTGTGGTAGGTGGTTTTGACCCTATTGAGGAAGAATACTTCAATTCTTATTCTGATGAGAGATTTTATCGTGAAGGGATGCTTGATTTTGTCAAAGCAATTTTTATAAAATAGTTTCAAGATAATGAAGAAAAAAGTATAGCACTATGTAACTTTCAATGATTGCTTGATTACTTGAATCCCATTATTCATCGATTTGCTTCGAGTGGGCGCCATAATATTTCCATTGGACCCTATCACATGCTAATGTAGCCCAATGGCATCTGGTTGCTTCAGGAATACAAAGATCCTCAAACTATTCGTTCAGTTCAGGGTCTTGGCGAAGAAGTCTGACCATCTCGTAGGTGGGGAGGCCACTTGATCTTTTGACATCCCGTGGGATCCAGTCGGTAACAGCTCTACTTCAGCTGTCGGTCTCCAAATCGCATTACATGTCCAGCCCATCTGATTTTTGATGTCCTGGCAAATGAGACAGCATACCTGACTCTGGAACAGCGATGGAGGTTGGAGCCCGGATTCCTTCTTTCACTTGAGTGAGGCGTGATGTTCCAAGCACAGCTCTTTTGATTCCTCTTTGGGAGACCCAAATAGCATTCTCATTGCTTTCTGTGGGCCCAGGTCTCTGAAGCCTATGTTAATGCAGGGGAAAACGGTGGAGTTGAAGAGGTGTACCTGGAGCCGGAGGTTCTTTGTCCTTTAGCTATTTCTTCGATGCTTTTGAAGGCATTCCATGCTGCTCTCTTCCTCCTGCTCAACTCAGGTTTTAGGTCTTTCATCATGTTGACTTCTCGACCTAGGTACACATAACTGCTATATTCAGAGATGTTTGTTCTATCAAGAGTGAATGGGGCCTCTGGAGCTAGTTCATTTTTCATAAACATAGTTTTGCTGAGATTCCGCTGTAGACCTATCTTTCCACATTCTCGGTCAAAGTCAGCCAGCATTTGTGCCTCTTGGCTAATGTTTGGAGTTATTAGAAGGATGTTATCAGCAAAGCAAAGGTGATTTAGTTGCTATTATTATTGTTAACTTTAGCTATTATTTTTTAAAGGCTATTCCTTGCAGTGGTTCAAATTAGGGAGTTTTGCACCCATTTGGAGAATCTACAAGTTATTCTATTTAATGAATATATTAATATGACATAGTGATAGCCAAGCCTCATTTTTAGAAGGCATTTACAAATATAAAATAAAACTTAAAGAAGTGGTTTAGAATTGCAGATTATTGTATATTTAACATATGAATCTAGGTCCACAAATACATATGCACATGATATGTTTCATACATTTATTTTCTTGTTTCAGTATTTTCACCCATAGGAAAATATAAATCCAATTAACCTATTACATTCAGCATCCCTTGTGCCTAGATGCTAATAGACAATCAAAAGTAATTATTGAAAGCCTTGTGGAAACATTTTGAGGACATGCCTTTTTACAAAATGTATTTAAATATGAGAATATATATTTATAGTTGTTTAGTATAATTATTAAAATAATCAATTGAAATATTTATTTGATGGGAAGAATGACTTCAATAATGTCATAGTTATATAAAATTGTGATTATAAAACATCATACTATCATGCAAGCTTCACCTTAACTTTTTTAAAATTGGCAGTTATTTCATAATAGCTTGGAAATCATCACAGTTATAATGTAGTCAATAATGAATATTCCACTCCAAAATTAGTTAAAATCTTGAAAGATTTGTGGAAGATAGAATGACTGCACTATCTTAAAGTATCTTCTGGTCAATTACTAAATCCAAAGATGAAAGCAGTAACTGTTAAAAGGGAAAAATCTAAATCTAAAGGGGAGAAATCAAAATCCAGTTATTCAACAGTGAAACTAATATTAAATATTGCATTGCATGAAATGACATTACAAATACAGAATTTTCAAGAGTAATAAAATAATTTGCAAAAACATGAAAAGCCAGAATCTGGGGAAATAATGAGTTAGATTCTCAAAAATATGTGATATGCCTTATGAAGATCAATACAGTACAGTTAAGTAATAAGACTAAAGCTAAAATTGTGAATTTAGGGGCTAGAGAGACAGCACAGCTGGTAGGATGATTCCCTTGCATGTGGCAGATCCAGGTCCATAAGCACTGAAAGCTTTCTTTTATGGGAGATAAAATGACTTAACTAATGATTATAAATTGTTTTGATTACTGAATAAGTCTTAAGATTCACTAGTCCAATAATCATGTAAACATATTTTTTTGAAACATTCATGGGGAAATAAAACCACATAGAAACATTCTTGTCCTAGTGGAGAGGAAGATACCAAAGACCTGACAAAGTGCTGGGCCTTAGGTGAAGTAACAGATCACTGTCACTGCATGCCCTTCTTTTGAGATAAAATAGTCTTTTGATGCCAACAGTCTCTGTAACAAGTGTTCTTGGGATTTCTAGCAGTAATTTCTCATGAAAAATATGTTTTTAAACATATAGAACCCTTTTTCAGCTTGTCATCATACATATTTTTAAGCAGTTCTTTATTCTATAAGGGCTTAAGGTTCAAAGCTCTTGAGTACTTAGGTGGTTAGAGAGGTGGAAAACAAACACGTACATCACAACCAGAAAGTATTTTTGTTTTACATCAGAAAAGTGTTATATATAAGAGAATTTAACTAAAAGAGAAAATCATAGACTTCTGTATAAGGGCCTCTAGGTTGTGAAGTGATAAAACTTTTGAAGAAAAAAATAAGTTAATCATCATCAGGTAGTTTCCTGTTAGACCTATGTAATATTATTTATAATAGTGCTAGTATTAGGGTTTATTAAATACAACCTTCCACCACCACAGTCCACCATCACATTCATCACATCCACCAGTGCCTGCTGCCCTCCGCTAGTTTCCTAGTAACCCTTCTCCAATCCTCCCATTCTCCGGTGAAGTTAAGCTCAGTACTATAGGTTAGTTCTCATTTTTTGTTGTTATTCACTATGTCCATTCATATCTCATGCATGAGACAATGTTGTGTATCTGTCCTTCTGACTTTCCATATATATCGTATGGCAGAAAATGAGATGATTCTGAATTTTCTTGTTTCTGAGTAGTATTTCACGGTGTATATATAATGTTCTTGCTTTTGCATTCACATTAGCGGTTTTCAGGGCTTACTCCAGTTTGCATACAGGGACCACTCCTAGTGGAGCTCAGGGGACAATAAGGTGTGCCAACGATTGAAGTCTGTCAGTTGTGCAAGCAAAGCATCCTTTCCTTGTACTATTTCTTCAGTCCCTAACTAGGATTACCTTTGGAAAGACAGATGAACACAAGAACTAGAGAAGTCATTTAAATTGTTTTAGATCACACAGTTAGCAATGTGTGCAGCAATGCTGAACTCCGCCAGGATCAGTCTTTACATGTAGAAACATGTAGAAACATGTAGAAATGACTTATATTTTCCCTCTAAAATGTAAGATGCCCACAAAAAATGCTTTTTTTTATTTTACTTTATACTTCAGAATTGTCAAACTGCAAAATGTCTTCTTTGGTAATATGTTTGACTTGGTTTATTAAATAAGCCTGTTTCAAATTTTCAGAACTCTTCTTATTCTGTTACTTTTAGACTTTGTAATTCAATAATGAAATAAGTTTATTAGGGCTACATTGTTCTTTGGAAGAAGCAGACAGATAGTGTTTGTAGTGCTAAATGAATTTGTTTTCAGTGCTAAAATAATTACATGCATATGTAGAGAAAGAGACAAGAAAATTAGGTCAGAAGGCATGGATTGTCTTTAGATGAAAACAAAGAAAGAAAATAAATCAAATTTCAGAAAATATAAATCATAAGATGATGTATTGATAAACATGTAACTCTTATTTTTATTTAATTTGGGGGTCCACATTCAACAGTGCTCAGGGATTACTTAGTGGACCATATGGGGTGGCTGGCCTAAAGACTTTCAGCCACATGAAAGCCAAGTGTCTTACTGCTGTATGATCTCTCCTGCCAAAATGTTTAGCATGTAAATACAAGTTTTTTATGTTTTTACTCAATATAATCAGTGAAACATCATTGTATAGAACAAAAGTCAGACCATTTAGAGTGGCTGTGGCTAGGCTTCAATAGTATGCTTGAACTATAATGTTACTTTAGAAAATGTGGATACATAATTTATGGTTTTATAAAACATTTTACAAAGAGTACATTCCACAGTATAAAGGAAACTTGATTGGGTTGCCAATTGCAATGCTTTTTGAATGAAAGGATCCACAAATATCTCAAAGTTTCTGTTATTTGACTTTGGAAAAATATTAATCAATCATAAAATTCTTGAAGAGCTATCCAGTCTATTGATGAGTCATCTAATCAGTTAAATGTTTTCTTTTTAAAAAAAATAATTAATTACATTTTTTCCTAAGACACCAATGATTTGTAAAGTCATAGATCATTGAATGTTAGATATACCGTTGTAGCACCAGTCCCATCACCAGTGTCAACTTTTCCAAGGAAGTGTCTCTGAAAGTTCCCTGTCCACACCCCCCCAAACTCCACAGTCTGCGTCTTTGACAAGCAATCTTTAACTGTGGGTTGGGTCTTCTGCTTCATAGTTAAGACTGCAATTTTTATGTTTAGCTCAACAAGTCCTCTACACCACCACTGTACCTAAGGCTCTTGACCCTTCCCCCACTTTACTTACCATCCTTTTATGTATTGCTTGTGTGGAGCTTCCTATTTCAAGTTTAAGAACCCCTAGAACCTATGAACTCAGTGCTAAGCCAGAAAGTTCAATGCTTTAGCCTCACTTTAGTGAGACAGACGTTGGCATCTATCTAGAGGGCCACAACTGGCAGTGTTTGCGTAAATATGTAAAACCTGTCAATTAAAGTTTGTGTCAATCAAAAAACTTAATATTTAGGGAAATATCTGGTGTCAAATTGTGGAATATGATAGCAAAAGCAGTAAAAATATATTATATAAATAAAATGTAAGAATTCATAAAGGCCAGAGAAACAGTGCAGGGATTGTCCCTTGCCTTGAATGTGACTGGCTCTGGTTCAATCCTCAGCACCACATACGAACCTTTGAGCACTACTAGGAATTATCACTAAGCACAGAGCCAGGAGTAAGTCCTGAACACAGCCAGTTATGGCCTTATAGAAAGTATTACTCATAGGAAACACAATTGGTAACACCGATTTAATATACTTTACATAAAAGGCATGAATTTCAAGTAAATATACCAAAGTAAACTAACATGTTAAATGTTTTGTTTTCTACCCAAGTGTCATTGCTGCTATAAGTGCGGCATAGTCACTTAATTCTAATCTGTGTGCTTCCCATCCTTGTCTAGTCCTAAGTATGAGTAAGATAAATATTTTGCATTTTGAAATGTAGAAGAGAAGTGAGAACAAGGTTTTTATAGTCTTCAAAAGGAATTGCAGAGCACCAGGCACCGAAGAAGCTCCAACATTACTTGATCACTTGAATCCCGTTATTCATCGATTTGCTCGAGCGGGCTCCAGTAACATTTCCATTGGACCCTAACACGTGCCAATGTAGCTCAATGGCATCTGGTTGATTCAGGAATATGAAGAGCCTCAAACCGTTCCTTCAGAGTCTTGACAAGGAAGTCTGACTGTCTTGTAGGTGGGCGGCCACGTGATCTTTTGACATCCCGTAGTATCCAGTCGGTAATGGCTCTAGTTCAGCGGTCAACTCCAAATCGCGTTACATGTCTAACCCATCTGATTTCCGATGCCTTGGCAAACGAGACAGCGTCCCTGCTCCAACATAATGGTCACTTATCCAAGTAGCAGTCAAGCTTCTGTGCTCACCTCCTGCCAGATACCCACTGCTCACTTCTCCACCTCCTAGACCAGATGATTGCTTGGTTCTGGGATCAAGGAGCTGTTGTCTACTTAAAAGCCCTTCCATCACAAAAACTGAATAGTCAATGATGATAAGTAATCATATTAGGTTCCAAACATTGTGAGTTCTAGCTTATTCTCTCATGCTCCAGTCATAATGTATCTTTTCCAAATTAACTTTTAGATTTCATTAGTAAATGTGGTTATGCTGAGTCTAAGCTCCACCATTATAAGCTGAAAAATTATTTAGACAGTTTCATTATATTAAACATACTCAAATTAAGAGCAATATATAATTTCAATATGTATTTATTTAATAATAATCAGTAGCGATAATAAATATTATCTATATAAAGTTCATTAAAGATTTATAACTGGATTATTAGATAAGATGAATTGGATAACACTCACATATACTTAAATCTATTTGATATATTAGAACTAGATGTAATACTCATATATTGTAGTATATTGCTTTTAATTATGTTGTGCTAATGAGGTTCAAACTAAGTTCCTCACTCAAGCAAAGCGAACATTCCATTACTGAGTCAATCCTTGGACACATGTCCTATTACTTGTAAAATATGTTTTAAAATAATAAAATTTCCAAATAAAAAGTAGTACAAGTGTTTAGTCTACCTATTCTTCTATAATATATATTTGTGTTTTTATTCTTTACTAAAATTGCTTTTTGAAAACAATTTAGTTTTGATTTAAGTACACATCATGCTGTTACCCTCCTAGTGTCTTAATAGACCTGCTTTAAATTCTTTCTTTAAATACTATTGTTTCCTTGTACCATATTTTAATTTCCCATAGCAAAGTAGGTGCTGCTTAGTTAATTTGATTTTTACTGTGATTGTTTTCCTAAATAGTACCTTATTTGCTGTGTGTATGTATGTGTGTGTATATGTATTTATCTTCAATATGGTGTGTGACTTTTCTACAGGCCAAATTGATCATTTTTCTCATTATCCTGAATAGTAAGAAGTAAAAGCAGGTTTTGGTCAGGATTGTAAAACTGTTCATTATCAGTCAGACTTCCCTGCTTTGAGCAAAGTTTCTACCAACCAATTTTTCTTCAAGAGGTGGCAATGTAAAGATTAGAATGCCCATGGAAAGAATAAGTGGTCCAGTCCCACTTTTGCTTCTTCAGTATAAATCTTTATATTGACTACAGGTCTTCCTTGATTCTTTTCAGACTTGGAACATTTATTCTTCACTCACAACATTTGGGATACAAGTTTCTTCACAACATTCTTTCAAATATTCTTCTCTTTATTGGGGTTTCCCATAAATTTGGGGATTTTGATCACATTCTTCTCATTTTGGATACTGATGCTTAATCCTTTAAAATGCTTATTAGCCTTTTCATGTTTTAGATAACCAATAAATATCTGTTCAGTTATTCTTTTTATATATTTAATGCAAAAAATTCAGTTATATAACCCTTTTACCCAATTGTAAAATATATTTTTTCATTGATTTAGTGCTTTTCACTGTTTATTCATTATCAGATGCAAAACAGATGAGAAGTAACATTCATGGACTTGAACTGGAAGTTTCCCATACATTTATTGGGGTTTTCCATAAATTTGGGAATTTTGATCACATTCTTGTCATTTTTGACACTTATGCTTAAGCGTTCATAGAATTGAACTAGAAGTGTTTGGGTGCAGTGTGGAGAAATATACAACAGAGATATAGCTAGAGTTTATTACCAAGGATGATATCAATAGGATTACTCATTTAAGAGTTTTTTTTTTTTTTTTTGGGTCACACCTGGCAATGCTCGGGGTTGCTCTTGGCTGTTCGCTCCCGGATTACTCCTGCTGTGCTCGGGGACCATGTGGGATGCCTGGGATCGAACCCTCGTCGGCTCAGGGTTGATCACTTGCAAGGTAAACAAACAGCCTCCCCTCTTCCCTATTGCTCCGGCCCCTCCTTTAAGAGAATTTAAATGCTTGATTTCTCGGTCCTTTTTCAAATTTAAAATCTATGAATTGCATCAGTCTGCATTTATCTATATTGCTTGTAACTGTCAAGGTAACTTGCTGCTTTGTCTCTTTAAACCTCCTTGATAATTAAATAAAAAGAACATAAATAAAGGAATGTGCCCCTAGAACTTTTCATTATTAATGTTCTATGAATAAATTGGAAATCGGCTACTGTACCCCAAGGGGGCGATTAATTTATCAGTCAAGGAGTTTTGATTAAAAAGGAATGAAATGTCTGACACGTAGTCTATTTATCAGTTATTATGATATTAAAGTACTCTAATCATTGTGGTGCCTAAATTAAGACTTCACAGACTAAATGTCACTTAATTTTGCTTCTTTTGATTTGGCGATATTTTGTAAGCTTATTATCTGCAAGGTTTTATGGATGTGTGTGTGTGTGTGTGTGTGTGAGAAAGGTAAATCTTACTTATCATTGAAGAAAAATACTACTGCAAGAAAGCATTTTGCTAAAGGCTGTGTTCCTTGCTTTCGTACATTTCAGGAAGCATGGCAGTGCATAAAGAAGTTACTATTTCTGAATTAGTTGGTTGTTTTCAAAATGACTTAAATATATTCATACTATAAAAATATTGTGGTATTAAACAATTAAAGTTTTACTATAATTTACGATGTATGTTATGTTCTTGTTCAAATAAGTAATAAGATGCTATATCTAAATAGTAAAATTATGCAAAATCAATAATACATGTCTGTTTTAGAATTAATCTCTACATAAAAATAGATTTAGGTTTTTAATTGATTACCATCTTAATTATTTTAACATTTTTGAATATTTTAAAGATTTCAAATGTAAGTCACCACACAATTGAATTGATCTTTTGTGTTTTCCTACACCAACCCATATTATTTAAGTAATTCGGTGGTATAATATTTTCAAATCTAAAAATATGAGCTGTATAATATCATTGTAGATGTTGATTAGTTTTTTTATTTTGAAAATGGTATACCATTTTTGCCTCTTCCTAGATAATTTCTACACATATCCCCATTTGAAGTTTATGTCAACATTGATTTGGCGCAGAGAATTTTTCTCTCCATATCCTTTACTATCCCCTTCGTCTCCGCCTTCCTTAGCATATAAGCATAGAGCCTTAGCAGGGTCTTTTATTAACTTCTAGGCAATATTCACAACATGTTTGCAACATAACTGAGAATAAGGTTGCCTATTTGGGTTATTGCTTTTCAATGATATTTATACTTGAACACTTTTATAAATTTCAAAAACCCAGAGAAAGGTCAAAGACAGGAAACATTTGAAAATATAAAAATCTAGTTCTACTCCCTGATTTATGCTGTAATACATATTCAAATATTATTTCCATATCTTACATGGAAAAGCATAAGTTGTGAGATATCGGAACTGAAATAAATTTAGTGGAAAACACCTCTTATTCAGTCTGAAATCCTGTGCAGGGAAATTGACCCAAATTTTAAAATTGCAACTAACTCAAAATCCACAAGTGGACCAAAAGGCTCAGATGCCAAAGTAGAATTTGGTTTAGGGATAAATACTGCAACCTTCAAATAGTTAAAGCTTGGACTATCAGAAACTACAAAAGATTTCTCAACAATTCAGAAATAATTTTGTGGGTGTAATTTTCTTTTGCACCATAAAATAAAATTAATTTTAATTCTATTTTTTTAAAGAATAGATATTAGTTATACGGATACACTACATTTTAGTTCTTTAGCTAAGTAGTGGATATTTTGATCACATATGTGTATGTGTGATATGTGGGTGCCAACTACAATGGTAATGCTGCAATGAACAAAGAAGTTATATATCATGATTTATCCTAAAGACACTTAATTAATTTAGATATACATATTTAGAAATGTGATTAAGTATGGTGAGTTTTCTCTTATGATTTCTACATTTCTTTTTTGGTAGTTCTCTCTACCATACACCATTTTACTTGTGCATCAACTTTTTGCAAATATCATAATTTTTCTACATTTTTGTCAACATCTGTTTTGTTTTTATAATTTTTTATGATCACCATCTTAAGCATGATAGTATATCTCATTGTTTATTTTATTTTCATGCTACTAATAATTAGAGATATTGTCATATATCCATGTTGGTTCTTTGGTGGAAGGTATAGTGTTGGAATTTTATATGCATAAAACGCTATCATTAAAATATTTTATATCACAGTGTTAAAATAAATAAGAAATTACTAAATAAAGAAGTCTAAGATGAGACAGTAGATTGCTAATTTAAATTTTAGTCCCTACAGAAGTATAAACCTGAGTTGCTAAGAGCTTCACTCCTAGTATTGCTTATGCTATGTTCTATATATAAAAAGAGAGATATGTCATGTTTTTAAGATTATTTTCTCAGAGGAAATTTTTATAACTTTGATTTTCTTATTGACCAATTATTTCCTAATTGACCTTTCTTATTGACCTAATAGCTTATTGTTTGTTTCTAGTTTTATTTTTATGGTAAATTAATAGCACTGAGATATATTTGATATGATTATTTGATATATGATATATCATATATGATATATGATACATTATTTGATATATGATTATATATTATCAAATATATTTGATATGATTATTCATGAATTTATTAACATCTATTTTATGTATCAGTAGAGAATTGTCAGGTATGCCGCTGGGGTCCCTGACAGTGTCAGGACAGAAATTCTCTTCTACCTCGAGGATGCTGGGGAAATGGATGAAAACTCATGAATCCAGCGCAGTTTCAAAAAGGCTTTTAATAGTACAAAAGCTCTACCACTGCATCCAATATAATGAAAGAACTCTAGCTCTGATCAGAACTTAGACCATACAGAAGAGCCTAAGTCTCCCACCAAAGAGAGAGGATCTCACTCGAGAGGAGTTGTACCCAAAAGAAGAAGCAAAAAGCCAAGGGGTCTCAAGTCAGACCCCTTATATACACCAAAGTAATCCAGGGAGGGTCATGTCAGCAAAGAACTCTAAACAGAGTGTAGAAGAGCAGTACCACACCCTATTACAGGTATAAACAAAGGTTACACCAAGGACTAATTCCTTCTACTGAGATTATCTCTTATGTAAAACACTGGAGAGAGAAAAGGCTGACATGAAGTAATACATCTTAATTTCATGAGCTTCATGTAATCTAGATGGTACCCACAAGGACCTTCTTATTTATTATCTGCACCAGGGTGATTCTGAGTATCCTGTTCTTTGTATACTGAAAGGGTCACACTCGCCTGCTTGAGAGCAAATTAGTATGATCCTTCCTATGATCTTCCCTCTTGTCACAACTCCACCCAGCAGACCAGACTATCACAGCCTGCCCGTGCAGTTCATCAATAATTGCTTTATTTAGAGGTGACTACAAGAGTATGCCACCCGCACGGCAAGCCTGGCAAGCTGCTCGTGTCATATTTGATATGCCAAATACCAGTAACATTTATATTAGGTCATTTCCATGACCTAATATAATGGTATGAGGCTCTTTATGTTCCTTGAGCAAGCAGATGCCTTTGGGTTCTACTAGATGATCAACTGGAAGATAGATAGATAGACAGACAGACAGACAGACAGACAGACAGACAGACAGACAGACAGACAGACAGACAGACAGACAGACAGACAGACAGACAGACAGACAGACAGACAGATAGATAGATAGATAGATAGATAGATAGATAGATAGATAGATAGATAGATAGATAGATAGATAGATAGATAGATAGATAGATAGATAGATAGATAGATAGATAGATAGATAGATAGATAGATAGATAATCTTAAAGATAGTCTAAACATAGCCAGGGTAGTAGTATCCTGGTAAATTCTAATTGTCCCATGCTGGGTGCAGTAGGTATAAAGAGGAGCTGTGCCCAATCTAAAAACATAGAAGTCTTAGTAGATGTGGTGACTTCTGTAGCGGCCACACCTCTAGCAGTGTTTACATAGAAGAGAGGTCTCATTAGAATGAACCTTGGTTTAAGTAGATTAATCTGTGAGTGGGCAAAGCAGCAAGCTCCCAGATTAGCTATATCTATCATCCATCAGAGAGTCTATGTCACAGAATGTTTTATATGCTTTGGAGTAGAATATACATTCCACATTTGGAGTCTGAAGGACCCTAGAATTACCTTTTTTTTTTTTTTTTTGCTTATTTTTGGGTCACACCCAGCAGTGCTCAGAGGTTACTCCTGGCTCTGCGCTCAGAAATTACTTCCTGGCGGAGCTCGGGGGACCATGTGGAATGCTGGAGATCAAACTCGGGTCTGCCGCATGTAAGGCAAATGCCGTACCAGCTGTGCTATTGCTCTGGTCCCCAAAATTATCTTTTAAACCAATAACTTCCAAGTCTTCATTTTCATCTATTTTTTTATTGGTTCTCTGTGATTTGTTAGAGTGGTTATTGACTTTTCCTACAACTACTATGTTGCTCCTGATCTCTCTCCTGATCTCTCTCTCTTCAGGTCTGTGGATATTCACAGTATATAATTTATTGCCATAATTCATTTATTGCCATCATTCCACATCCAGACTTCCCTCTCCTCAGAACTCCACCCAGCAACAGCCTATCACAGCCCAGATCATCCACACCCACCCTGCAGCAGTTTTCTTCAATCCAGCCCAGACTTCCCTCTGGTCAGAACTCCATCCAGCGACAGCCTATCACAGCCTGGATCATCAACACCCACCCTGCAGCAGTTTTCTTCAATCCTGCCCAGGTATGCTGATCCAGAGACTTACTGACATGGGGCAGAGCTGCTACTTGCTCTCCCTGTGCCCAGCCGCTCAAGAGGCGCCCGGGAGGGATGGCAGGTTCTAGCCCTGGCCCGCCACCCCAGTAGAGACACACAATAAGCCAGATGACCCCCACTCCATCGGGCCACCATTTTCCACATCCAGACTTCCCTCTCTTCAGAACTCCACCCAGTGACAGCCTATCACAGACCATCTCGCGTGGCCGCGGTTCATCTATAAACGCTATTATTAGAGGTGACTACAAGGGTATGCCACCTGCACCGCAAGCTTGGCAAGCTGCCCGTGTTGTAATTGATATGCCAGATACCAGTAACAATTCTATTAGTTCATTCCCATGACCTAATATAATGGTTTGAGGCTCTTTCTGTTCCTGCTGCGAGCAGATGCCCTTGGGCTCTACTCACATGAGACAGGACATTTGGAGATATTACTGGTGCCCGCTCAAGCAAATAGATGATCAACGGGAGGATAGAATTCATTTGGCATGTATATGTTAATGAATACTAAGTCCATTAAATATATTGATCACTTGATCATTAAATAATGGTCATCACTGTCATGTTACTATTTGAGAGGATTTTACCTGATATATGTATGACAAGTTTAACTTCAGTGGACAATGAAAGTTTGGCTTTGCTTGTCAACCCATCTAGCTACTGTGAATTTCTAAATTGAAGAGGTAAGAACATTGTTATTTGATGAAATCATTGATCACTTGATCACCTGACATCCCGTTATTCATGAATTTAATCCAGCGGGCGACAGTAATATTTCCATTTGACCCTATCACGTGCCAGTTTAGCCCAATGGCATCTGGTTGCTTCAGGAATACAAAGAGCCTCAAACCGTTCGTTCAGGGTCTTGACAAAAAAGTCTGACAATCTTTAGGTGGGCGGCCGCATGATCTTTTGACATCCCGGGGGATCCAGTTGGTAATGGCTCTAGTCTAGCGATCGTCTCCAAATCACATTACATGTCCAGCCCATCTGATTTTGATGCCTTGGCAAACGAGATAGCATCCCTGACTCTGGAACAGCGATGGAGGTTGTAGCTCGGATTCATTCTTTCACTTGAGTGAGGCGTGATATTCCAAGCACAGCTCTTTCGATTCCTCTTTGGGAGACCAGAATAGCATTCTCATCCTGCTTTTGTAGGGCTCAGGTCTCTGAGGCATATGTTAATGCAGGGAGAACAGTCGAGTCGAAGAGATGTACCCGGAGCTAGAGATTCTTTGTCTTTTTTAGTTATTTCTTCAATGCTTTTCAAGGCTATTCCATTCTGCTCTCTTCCTCCTGCACAGCTCAGGTGTTTAGGTCATTCATCATGTTGATTTCTCGACCTAGGAAAACATAACTGCTACATTCAAAGATGTTTGCTCCATTGAGAGTGAATGGGGCCTCTGGAACTAGTTCATTTTTTTCATGAATATAGTTTTGCTGAGATTCAGCTGAAGAACTATCTTTCCAAATTCTCGGTCAAAGTCAGCCAGCATTTGTGCAGCTTGGCTAATGGTCATCACTGTCTTTCATGTTACTATTTGAGATGATTTTACTTGATATATGTATGACAAGTGAAACATCAGTGGACAACAAAAGTTTGGCTTTGCTTGTTGACCTATCTAGCTACTGTGAATTTCTAAATTGAAGAGGTCAAAACATTGT
>JAJIBD010027687.1:0-17500 GCA_021461705.1 Cryptotis parvus | reverse complement strand
ATACACACTCAAATATATACACATATAATTTATTAAAATAAATAGTAATATACAGTTATACAGCTTAAGGCAAAGCTTACTGAAAAGTGTGTAAATATTTAAGACTTAAATGACCATATACAAGAATAATTACAATACTCAATGTGACTTTTCTATATAATAAAAATAATAGCTAACTGTTCATTAAATCTACTCTTTTCAATCACTCAATGAATGCCCTACATTTGCACTCAGTGATTTGTGTTCTTTCATATTGTCTTTGCCTACAGTTTGCTTTATCTGCTATACTATCTCTCACGGCCCACAAACAAGTCAATTCAGCCCTTTCTTCTCCAAATTCTGTGGGAAAGACTCAATTTTACAGAAGGCTAATTATCTAACCTACAATATAATTTATTACCAAAATTTTAAGCATTATATTATGAATCAAATCCCTCTAGAGACATTAATTGAGATTTATAAAATTAACAGAATATTATAAACAAGGAACTGGAGTGATAGCACAGCAGATAGGGCATTTGCCTTGAATAAGGCCAACCTGAGTTAGAAGCCCAGCATCCTATATGGTCTCCAAAGTACTGCCAGTAGTAATTCCTGAATGCAGAGCCAGGAGTAACCTCTGAGTAACTCCGGGTATGACACCCCAAAAAGCAAAAAATTAAAGATATTATAAACTACATTGGTAAGTAGATCATTTCAAGGAACTGATTTGAAGTGAGAGTGAGTATTTTCAGAAGAGAGAGGCTAAGGTCAGTGAACTCTTAAGATATCACTTTGAAGGTCAAGAGGCAGACTAAGGTGAAAATTTGAAATATCACTAACTATATTGACACTCTACCCAGAATCAGCATTAAAGAGAACAAGTGAAGTGATTGAGATTATAAACAACACTGGTCGGAGGATTTCCAATCCTTCCTAAACTTCTTTATGATACTGTCAAGTGGACATTTCTGTAAGATCAGCATGAAATTAAGTAGAAAAGTTTACATATTATATAGCTTTACCATTGAATATTTGACTTACACACAGATAAGGAAATCATGAATTTGCAGTTAACTATAGCTACATAGTCTCATCAGAGATGCCAAACTGTTCTCCAATATGTTACTACAACAGATCTCTGAAAGATACTACAAGAAAGATGCTACCAAAAAAACCCAGCAGCAATATAGAATGGAATATTAATAGTTACCCCTTTGGATAGCTTCTACTGTGGTTTAATCTTTCAGAATAACATATGTACCATTCTCTACTTGTTGGAGTACTTTCTATACTTGCTACCACTGGGTTTTGTATTGCTAGTGAGAATTATTTTTGTCCTTCCTACAAGCCTTTTGCATATGTTTATGCTAAGGGATCTCTTTTGTATGGGCACAGAAGAGATAGTTGGGCAGTATATTTGTGAGCTAATTAACTCTAAAGTATTTACTCCTGGGTTTCTTCTATGTTTTTCAACCATAAACCTCAGTACCTTTTAGACTGAATCTAATTTCTCATATCCCCATAGAGGGTCCTGTAAGTGGGACTGAGTGGAACAAAAAAACAACTCACCCTGGCTTCGACATGAGGCAACTTTAGAGTAAAACCTGCTCTGGTCTAAAATTTAGAGCAAGGTCAAAACAGCTAATATGACCTACAATAAGCAGTGAATTGCCTTGAAGCGGGAGCAGATCTTTTAGGACCATTTTCTAGATCTGGAGATAAGACTCTAGGGATTGGATATAATAAATCTGGGTAGGAGAATGTAGTCTGGATCATATTACATGATCTCCTCAGGAAAAAATCACCATAAAATTTAACCTCATATAGTGTAGATATATGCCTGTCTCTCTTACTATGCTTATAGAAAATTACTAGAAATGGCATTGAAATGTTGGTTTATTGGTCAAGGGAGAAAACAGTACTCTACCCTATAGCACCTCAGTAGCCCTAGGAAGTTGGCACCTGGCCCCTTCAGGATTTTGCACAGGTCAGAGGAAGCCAGTTTTTACTCATTGTTTTAGGGAAAAAGGTCTTCTTACCTTTGTTTATGTCCATTCCCCTGCCTCTGCATAGGATTGATGTTGAGCAGTTTGGGAAACAGAGTCTTTCAGTGTGGAGTTAAGTTGGAGTAAGGTATGTGTGGAGAATGAAAAGCCTTAGATTTTCTAAACCTGGTAGTCTTGCTCTCTTTGTCCATAGGCCAGAGGGAATGATCATTAGCTCAAATGAGTCCAGGGAACCCAATGGACCTTGATAGTGTTGGGGACCCCAAAGAGCCCCAACATCTATCATATAAATTTAATCAAACATCATTTTGGGCATTACATATGTAAGCATCTCTTCTTGCAATCCCTTCCACAAGGCCATATTTCTGCTTTCATTATCAAGGAAATGTCTCTATCCATACCAGTAAGAAATATAAGATGTGTGTGAATATATAGATATATAGATGTATAGATGTATAGATATATAGATGATATATATATCTTTTTGGGTCACAACTGTTAATTCCCAGAGGTTATTCTTGGTTCTGCACACAGGAATTACTCCTGGTGGTGGTCGATATGTCTACATGGGATATAAAGACCAAAGTAGGGTCAGCCATGCACAAGGCAAATATCTTACCCGTTCGGTTATCAATCCAGCCCCTATAACAAATATTTCAATTTAAAAATTTGGAAATATATATTTAGCTCTGTTAATGAGTTATATTTAAAGACATACAGAAATATTAAATTTTGAGTATATGTTCCTTGTTATTTGGACATATGTTCCTTGTCAATTCAACTAATATTTTAAGGCATTGAGAACATAATTTTAAAAAAAGTCACCAATCATATAACTATTAGATGTGCCTATTTTTATATTAAAGTTGTATAAATATTATATAAAAAGCCATAAAATTATTATTACACTACAATTAAGTAGTTAATATTACCTGTTTTTCATTCCTAATTTCAATCCCATTTAATCTTTTGATATTCCAAATGATATAATGCAAGAACTGACAGTTTAAACGGCACCAATCCTCCTGCCAACTTCATTTGCTGGTTATGCTGCCTCTTCAAATCAAACCCACCAATCACCTACTATTTAGTTGGTTATACTGTTATCCTTCCGCCAGCTGAACAGCTGAATATCACTTTCTGTATCACTGTCTTCCCGTTCATCATCAATTTGCTCGAATGGGCCCCAGTAACATCTCCATATGTCCTTCTCATGCTAGTAGAGCCCAAGGCATCTGCTTGCTCCAGGAACATAAAGAGCCTCAATCCATTCGGAATGAGTCTATAATTGTTACTGGTATTTGGCATATATATCAAAATACAACACGGGTAGCTTGCCAGGCTCTGCCGTGCAGGTAGCATACTCTTGTAGGCATCTCTAAGTCCAGCATTTATTGATGAACCACGCAGCAGCAGGCGGCCGCGAGGGCCAGGCGCTGATAGGCTGGTCTGCTGGGTGGAGGTCTGACGAGAGAGAAGTCCAGATGTGGAAAATGGAGGGACCTCATGGAGTGGGGAGGCGTCTGGCTTATTGCGAGGGGCTCTTCTGGGGGTGGTGGGCCCAGGACTAGAACCCACCATCCCTCCTGGGCACCTCGTGAGCAGCTGGTCACAGGGAGAGTCAGTAGCAGCTCTGCCCCATGTCTACGAGTCTCTGGACCAGCATACCTGAGCCAGATTTAAGAAAAGACTGCTGCAGGGTGGAACTCCATGAGCCGGGCGCTGATAGGCTGGTTGCTGGGTGGAGGTCTGACGGAGAGAGAAGTCCAGATGTGGAAAATGGAGGCCCTCATGGAGTGGGGGTCATCTGGCTTGTTCGCGAGGGCTCTGCTGGGGTGGTGGGCCAGGACTAGAACCCACCATCCCTCCTGGGTGCCCTAGTGAGCAGCTGGTCACAGGGAGAGTCAGTAGCAGCTCTGCCCCATGTCTGCAAGTCAGCTGAATATACCAGCTTAAATCAATGAAAGGAAATTTATGGGCATGCTGTGGACACAGGGGCAGACAGATTCATCATCTCCACCAGGCATTGGCCCCATACTTAGGCCGTGAAGGATATGTCCCATGGCCTGTGTGCTGTAGGTAATATCTCTTCTACTCTTCTTAGACAGAATGTTAGACAGCTGTGATGTTTTGGCCCAGAAGAGCATGTAGCCATGGTCCAGCCCTATGTAGCTCATATACCTGAAAACTTATGAGGTCGAGACATATTGGAACAGTGGGGAGCTAGGATTTTTATAGCTTGTCCAATCCCTCGCAGACACCTGTTCCAGCTCTCCGTAATGAGCCTTACTCAGAGAATGAGCCTTTTTTAATTGAGGGTGCTGAGGTTAAGTGCCCACCACCTATCTGCATTCAGTGGAAGTGAGGCAAACCTAAATGGACACCACAGTGGTCCCTCAATATTAAAACATTAGAGGCACTGGCAGATTTAGTGAAAGAACAGCTGAATTTAGGGCATATTGAGCCATCATTTTCAGAGTGGAATTCTCCTGTTTTTGTGTTATAAAAGAGAATAAGGCAAATGGCCTTTGCTGATTGACTTAAGTAATGTCAATTCTACTATGGTCCCCATGGGAGACCTGCAGACTGTACTCCCTTTCCAGTGGCTATTCCTAAAGACTGAACATTGATTATAATATATTTAAATGTCTTTTTTACAACATATGTACCCACCCATATGACTTCAAACACTTTGAATTTTCAGTTCCTTCTATTAACCATAAGGTCCCTTTGAGTAGGTTTCAGTGGACAGTATTGCTGCAGGGGTTGACTAACTGACCTACAATACGCTAATACTTTTTTTGATGAGATCTTGCGACCTACTCCTACTGAATTTCCTGGTCATATATCATTCACTACATGGATGATATTTTGCTAGTCTGTGATAATCTCAGAGATCTTCAGAATTTATATAGTGATGTATTGCAGGATACCTAAAAGCCTAGACCTCTGCATCTGCCCTGGATTGCCTCCTGCAGGTCACTTCATAGATAGGGGGGTAGTCTGAATGTGGCAGTCTTATCTGACCATGTATTCTGTACTGGATGGTATAAATATTCTCTCATGCTACCACAATCACTGTGGGACTAGCTAGATCTTACCAGCATATTTGCCTGGCCACGTTGGATCTCTAAGTAATTAGACCAGAGTGAAATGCTGTTTGCCTCCAAGCAAGCAAGCATGGCTCCCTGATAACTCAAAGGCAACTAAAATACAAAACTACCGTGAAGTAGATGAGACTCTTGTGAAGGCTTGGAGAAATATTTAACAGGCATTAGTATTAGTCTTTGGTACAGGGACATGCCATCTCAGAAACCCCTCTTCTCTACCCTATAAAGGCAATTCCAGGCAGATCTTGGCTCAAGATATTAGGTGAGGTGTTGGGGAGAAATTACCTGAGGGGCATTTGATCCTTCCTGCCAGGGGAAGTTACATTTAGCTTATAGCTTCTCCCAGCTCTGTTAGGAGGCTTTTAATTAGCTCTGGGTCCTTGTAAACAACCAGATTGTCTCCTGAAGTTGCTACATTTCTATAGAGCTATTTTCCTGTTTTCATCTCTAGATAGCCCAAGCTCTCTCTCTCTCCCCCTTTTTGCCATTTCGGCTTCCCTTGGTGTTTTGCTTCTCTGTCCTCTCCATTCTCTGTTGGGCCTCAACACGTGGTGGCAGCCATCTTGGGCTACACCTGGCTGGGGGCCTAGCTGGGAACCCAGAGTCCAGAGGTTTTCCCTGCTCTTGGATTGTATATTGGATCCTGTGTTAGTAAAGCCCATTTTAAAAACTGCATCGGCTTCCTGAGTCTTCATCCATTTCCCTCCGGCTTTGGAGGTAGAAAGGAACTCGCTTCCTGGCACTGTCGGGGACCCGGTGGAGCCCCGACAGTGATGTAATGACAGTTTTACCAGAGCCTGGTTTACACAAGTAAATATGGAGAAAATCCAGATGCAGCCTCCATATGAATATTTGGGCTAAGCTCTTGAACACAGTACAGCGTGTCCTCAAAAAATATCTGTTAGTAAGAAGAAATGCAAAACCTTGAATGATTTCCAAAATCTGCTGAGAGATATTGACTGGGTACACACCTCCTTTGGTATCCCAGTCATGAACTCAATAATTTATTTCAAAACTTTGAAGGTGATCTTGCTTTGAATAGCCCAAGACAATTAACTCCTAAAGCTCACAAATAATTAGGAATTTTTTTTATGGATTTAATTCAAAACTCTTACCTCTCTAGATTTAATCCCGGAGAGAAAGCATGGTTATTGATCCTTAAAACTCCAAATCTCCAATATCTGCTATAACTCAATTATCTGGACCATTAGAATGGGTTTGCTTAATAACAAGCTTTGTACCTTACTTTAAGATGATAGCCAAGCTTGTAATTAAGGGGAGACTAAAACCCAAGTGTTACTTGGACATGATACCCACTTAATTGTAATATCTGAACCTAAGAGAGAAATTGAAGCAGTGTTAGAACTCAACAAAATCCTTCAACGAGCTTTAGCAGTTTCTCAGGAGAAATATCTTTTCATTACCCAGATGGAAAAACCTGGGAATTTCTAAAAAAAGAAACCTTTTCTAATTTCGACCATTGTCCATTCCTCACCCATTCCTGATGCCCCAGTGAACCATTATATTGATGGTTCATCATCAGGAAGGGGTTACTGGTCCTTCATTGACCACTACTGTGCATACCAATTATAAATGTGTTCACCAATTGGAACTTACCACCTGGATATATTTACTGTCCCATATATCTGGCCCATGTAATGTGGTGAGTGATTCTGCATATGTAGTTGGTCTATTTCCTGAGATTTTTACTGCTTCTCTAAATACCCATAATCCTGTAATTAAGGAGCTATTCCAGGAGCTTCAAAGACTTCTCCAAGAGAGAAAATTCCCTATATTTATTTCCCACATCCATTCTCAGAGTCAGGTCCCTGGACCTATGGTTAGAGGAAATGAAAAGTCAAATATCTTGGCTGCCCCAGTATTTAAATCAAGTGAGGAAGAGCACCAAGCTCTGCATACAATGCCCAACATCTTTATCTACACCATGGCATACCATGGAGGCAAGTCAGACAAATTGTTTGTGTTTGTTCTGTCTACACTCCCTTACATTGTACACCTTATGTAGCTGGAGCTAACCCTCATGGTTTCCAGACAAATGAATTATGGCAATCAATGTTACACATGCCAATTTGTTTTCAGAAAAACCTTTCATTCATTTAGTTGTTGATTCTTGCTCTCATTTCATATGGGCCATCCCTATGACTTCTGAAAGAGCAAAAACAGTCTGTTCCTTCTGAATACAGTGTTTCTCTATCATGGGCATCCTCCATGACATATAAACAGATAATGGTCCTGCTTACACCAGCAAAACCTTTAAATCCTTTTGTAATGAATGACAAATCAAACATATTACAGGAAACCCATATTATCCACAAGGACAAGGAATTGTTGAACGAGCACACAGAATGCTTAAAACTCTGTTATTGAAGACAAAAAAACAAGCATGCTTCCAATGGATTCTTTATCTTTAACATTGTTCACCTTAAATTTCTTCAATTTACCTCAAGGAGATTCTGACACCATGGCTGAACAATACTTTCAAGAAGCTATGCAAACTCAAAAACCAGTCAATTCACCTATCTGGGTGAAAATTGATGACAAATAGATTACAGGTCACCTAACCTGGGGAATGGGTTATGCTTTCATTTATACAGATAATAACCCTGCCAAGAAATTCTGGATGCCTCTACAGCTTGTCAAGACTTGAATTCTCTCCAAGAATCAGAAAAAACACCTAATTTTCTTCAATATAAAACCTTATTTCTAAATTGAAAAATGCTGCTTAAGCCTCCTAGATTGGTTCATTTTAATGATGATAATTTTGCTTTACAGCATGTTGATAATTGCAGGAAAATGCTAGGTGACTCACACAAAATCTGGGAGTAGGGTCAGGGATCCCCTTCTGTCCCATGGGATTGGCAGCCAGTGGATGAAGAAAGATGCAAGAATCCGGCGAAGTTTCAAAATGCTTTACTTAACACAGGTTCAGGCATACAAATCAGCAATAGGAAAACCCCAAACTTAGGTTTAGTTTGCTAAATCAATGAAAAAGTATTTCTAATGATTCTGTTTATAGGAGAAGACACTGGAACTCAGTAGACTTGCTACAGCACTCAACACTCCAAGACTTCTAAATCAGTGCTCACTACAAAAATTTAATAATTTGCAAAAAAGTTTTTCCTAATGTTTCCTTTCACAAGGTGTTGGAGTTTCGTTGTGTCCTTGGATTCTTGCCAAAGCCCTGATCATCTTTATTTGGGATTAATCCTGAAAAGTGTTTTTGTCTCATTTAAGATTAAGTTATGGGTATGGTTACTAGTACCAAGTATTGTTATAGTCATAGCCTTTTTTTTGGTTGTTACATGCGAATTTGGCCCAATTGTGCTTGCATTAATTAACTGAATTTATAGAATGTAGTAGGTCCCTCTATTACTCTACCCCCAAAGCCACCAATTCTGCAGCTACAGATAACAATTATTTCCAAATTTTGTAATCACTGTTTGAACCTACCCCATGCATAATTTATTTATTATGTATCTGATTTGTTAAATGTAGTGGAGAACTATGTTCTTAGAGGAAAGTCAATGAAGATTTTTTTAATCTCACAATAGACCCATAGGGTCACTTGAACACAGTGTATTCAAGTGTTACTATTCAAGTAGTAGCAAACTACTGATAAGTTATTAGAGGATAGACATTGTGACTACACATTTGTCATTGAGTGCCCCATCAAATGTTGTGCGGTATTTGGCACATCAGTAGGTTAGATTTTGAGATTTCACATTGCTGTGCAGATCTCCTGGGGCTTTAACATGGTTGGGACCAGAATATTTTTTGACACCTCCCCCAGGGGGCACTACATGGTCAGCCTCTCCCCGGATTAACTGGAAGCATCAATACCACTTATGAACTTTAGTGGATCAGTTCGTGGGTGTGACTGATGGATGACTAGTACTAGCTAGCTTGGGAGCTTTGCTGTTTAATCAATTTACAGTTTAAGCTATTTACATGTTCTTAAGACAGGTCTTATGCTAATGAGATTTCTTTTCTGTGTAAAGACTGATGGATGCTATGCCAGTTACAAGAGTCATTTTGACTCAGAAAGCAAGAACAAAAAATAAAATAAAAGTTATATGTTAATTATTTCATTATAAAGATGTTTTTAGAGAATGGAAGTTTAGAAATTACAGGAGAGCAATTAATAAAAAGATGTGAATAATCTCAAGTCAGATGATAAAGTTGACAATTTAAACGATTCAAATAAATACACAAATTTTATTATGCATTCAACAATTGTTAGTCTAAATATATTATTACAAAAGTCATTTGATTTAGAGTTTAAATATTTGTCAACTGCATTTCAATGATATTTAATTTTCAATTCATTATATTTCTCTTCACTTATTTAAACATTCTTTAATATTTCCGGTTTACTAATGGACTTTAACAGAGAATAAAATTTTAGCATAATCCATTTATAGTGTAGTATGAGCACTCTGGTCTGCTTATGACTTATATAACACATACTGGGGAGTTGTTATTGCTGTTGTGTGGAGAGCAACATAATTTCTGTGATGTTTTCAGCAATTTACAAATGTATGTGCCAGATAGTTCAGAATTGTCTGTTTATACCCCCTGACATTACAGAATCCTTATGGTTTTTTGGTTTTTTGGGCACACCCAGCAATACTCAGGGGTTGCTCCTTGGGTGCTTGGGAACCATATGGGATGCCGATGAAACGGGTAGGCCAAGTACAAGGCAAACACCCTACCCGCTGTACTAACATTTGGGTACCAGAATCCTTAATATTCTGTAGTTGGAGGGAGACATTCTATTACTTCAGAAGGATGATAAGGATTTTTCTCTTAAGGGGCCACATCTGGCAGTGCTGGAAGTATGGGGTCATTCTTGGGTCAGGTCAGTGTAACTCGGATCAGTGGGCTCACTAGCCACAAGGGTCACACAGCAGTTCAGGAACTTCCATGTGTTATGCGGAATGTCAGGAATTTAGGCATTAAACATGCTAAGCACATGCTCTACTGCTTGAACTATCTCTCTGGTCTGGTTTTCCTGTTTTGCTCTGTATGAGCTACTCTGTGTCACAAAGACACAAAGCTAGAAGCAGTTGCCATATCTTGGTCTCAAAATATTTATTTATTTTTTTGACTTTTTTGGGATAAAAATAGTTTGTCCCAAAAACTCATCAGAGATCAACCCAACAGAAGAGCTCATCGAGACCCACCCTGCGCGTTTTTTCAAGTTCAGCCCAGGTACACTGATCCAGAGACTCACATACATGGGGGCAGAGCTGCTACAGGCTCTCCCTGTGCCTGGCTGATCACAAGGTGCCCGGGAGGGAAGGCAGGTTCTGGCTCTGATCCGCCACCCCAGCAGAGACTCACAAGAAGCCAGAGGTCCCTCCACGCCATGAGCGCTGCCATTTTCCATATCCAGACTCTTCTCTCGTCAGAGCTCCACCCATCAGAAGAGCTGATCACAAGCCCCACTCATGGTTCATCAATAAATGCTCGAGATTAGAGGTGACTATAAGAGTATTCAACTCTCACAGCAGAGGATGGCAAGCTACCCATGTCCTATTTGATATGCCAAATATCAGTAACAATTATAGACCTCATTCCCATGGCCTGATGGAATGGTTTGAGGCTCTTTATGTTCCTGGAGCTAGCATATGCCCTTAGGCTACACTAGCATGTGACAGGACATATGGAGATGTTACTAGTGCCTGCTCCAGCAAATCAATGATCAACGGGAAGAAAAGTGGTACAAGTGATACTGCCATAATTTAGATATTACTAGAATTACTCCATTCAACAAATTCAAGATGGAGAATTAATATTGTTTGAGCAGATCTTAAAGATATAAAAGTAGTATGAAAATTTGCTCTGTGTCATAAGTACTTATCCTATTATGTAATTCTCATTTATCTCAAACAGGAATAAATTTATTAGTTAAAAAAGTAAAATAGTAATTTTATGGAAGATCATGTTTGCTATATGATAAATCTGAAATTAATCCTAATCAAGAGAAAAGAAGCCAGCACTATGTACTTATGCTAAAATGGAAGGAATTTCTGACCCATAAGACCTCTTTAGGTCCAAGGAATAACATAATAGAATGCTATAATAACAAAAGACCTTCTATAGTATAGACCCTTTGTTAAGAGAGGTATGGCTCATAATTTCAAGTAAAAACAATATTATTTTGATGTTTTGGGTTCCATTCAAATAATTATGTTCATAAAGTTTTATTACAAGCATCAGAGACTGAAAATTTACTAAAATTCAAAATGTATTAAAATTAAATTAGTGTGCTCTCTAGTACTTTCTCTGGTTTTCCTGAAAACTGTGACATTTTAATAGTAAGTGTACAATATTTCTGATGGATTATAACCAAATGTAATGAATCATACAGAAAGAAACAAAATCTAAGTCGAGGTACAACTTAGGAAATTAAGGCAATAATCAAAAATCTTCCCCAACAAAGTACTACATACCAGATAGCTTTATCAGTAAGCCCTATCAAAATTTCAAAAATTATTTCTTACTCATAAAAAAATCCCAATAAGATTGAAAGAAGAATATTGGTTCAAATACAGTTAATGAAGTCAGCATAATTGCAATTATGGACATTTAGTCATAGTCTTTTCCTATAAATTTACATTTATTTTTATCTTTTCCAAAGTTAGTGAACTATGGATGGTAATTTTTGACCTTTTAATATCAATTATTTTAAACTATTGGAAAAATAAATTCAACTATTTTTCTCAATATATTAAGTAAACTTATGCAAATAAAAAGTAATTCAAAGAGTAAATATATAAATGTATGCAGCTAAATCAACTTGGTGATAGTAGAAACAATGTCATTTGATGCAACTGATACAAATTTAGCCAAGTAGGTAAAATATACTGTTACATATGAATAGTGATTTAGTCTTGATATTTGACAGACATTTATACATAGTAAACATTATACATAGTAAACAGTTCTAGACATGTTTTGACTGATACCAGTAAGCCTAGCAAGAAGCCAGAGAAAACAACACATCTTGCAGTTAGTCATTCTCAACATCCACACGCCATAGTTCCTCAGAGCTCTATCCAAGAGAAAAACCTGATCTTCCCCTTTAAGTTTCATCAGTAAATGCTCGAGTTGAGAGCCTTCTACTGAGACTATACCACCTACAAGGTAAGCCTGGCAAGCTATCCGTGTTTTATTTACTTTTTATGCCAAAGACTAGTAAATATTATGGACCTCTGTTCCATAACCTGAAGAATGGTTTCGGGCTCATCCTGTCCCAGGAGCAAGTAGATGCCCTTGGGTTGCACTTGCTTGTGACAGGACTAATGGAGATGTTACTAGTGCCCACTCAAGCAAATTGATGAACAATGGGAAGACAGTGATACAGTGATACAGTGATTTGACAGACACATATTACTCCTTAACAGTTTTCTAACATGTGCATAGCAAAAAAAGACATACTTATTAAATTTTTATAATTAAGAATTTTATTATTTTTAGCTCTTGTAGAAGTTTGTGTGAATCTGTGCTTTATCATAAATAAACACTGCTATGACTGTCAGTAATACTATGAAATAAGAGGCTCCACTTTATGCTTAATGCCAAGATACTGTTATGTACCTTATGAACATTATTGCTGTTTATGATGATTAGCCTCTTGCTATTTTGATGCTATTGCAATGTCAACGAGTCACCTGGAAATAAAGCTAATCAATGTAAATCATAACTGTTAAAAATTTCAATTTCCAATGTATAAATTAAGATAAAAGCTATAATTCTTAAGATGCCTCAGAAAATTCCAAAACCTAATTCTAAATTCAATTTACACTACCATGCTTTTCATTTTTGGGTATCATTCTAATGCATATCAATAATTCATGGGGGCTGGAGCGATAGTCCAGTGGGTAGGGCCTTGAATATGGCCGACCCAAGTTCGATCCCCAGCATTCCATATGGTCCCCCAGGCACTGCAAAGATTAATTTCTGAATGCAAAGCCAGGAGTTACCCTTGAACATAGCTGGGTGGACCCCAAAAAATCATATTATTTGTAGTTATAATCACTATATCTCTTAGTAATATTATTATTTTGTAATGGAAAGAGATGTAAGAATACTTTAAAATTCTAGATCTTCTCTATCTGCTTCAAGAATATTTTAAAGGTAGAAGGTATGTTAGCATTCTAGCTGCAAGTTTAGTGATTAAAATACTGGGAGCATTGGTGCTAGAATGATAATCCAGGGCCAAAGTACATGCCCTACATGGGATCAACCCTGGTTCTAATCCTTGTACCTCATGATTTCAAAAGCACAGTTAGAATGGCCTTAGTAATCAGCCTAGTATCCTTCTGCACCTTGGCATTGAACAGCTTGCCTATTTGTCTGGATCTACTGAACACCACTTTGGAAGGTCCCTTCCACCACCAAAATAAACAAATAAAGATGAACAGACATGGAGAACAGGAAAACGCACTGCACTGAAGGAGATAAGAAAATGAGATTAAGAAAAGATATTTTCAGAGATAAGGTAATTTATTGCTAAAGCTAAGTATACAATTTTTTTAATTCTCTATGACGTTCAAGGGCATACTTTCAGATATTGTATGTAAAACTAAAATAACATTTCTCATTGATTATATTATTTTATTAATACAGTTTTTGTGTGAGTCCCTTTTAGATATTTTGCAGGTGGGGATTGGAGAGAAGGCACACCTCCCCTTCCTCAGGGCTTACACTCTTGCTCAATGTTCAGCAAACATTCCTGAAAGTGTTTAGGGGACCATGTTCAGCACAGGGAATCCAACCAGGGTTGGCCCTATGTAAGTCTTAAATTCTGTGCTATCTCCGCTGAGACATCTATTGATTTTAGTGAAATAGCAATAGCAGTGAATGAAGATAAACTGTTTTATTTCTTACTGAGAGCTTCTTTCCCCTACAAGAACAGGGAAGCCAGATAAACAAATTCTCATAGATTATATGTCATATAAAGTTAAGTTCTCTTAAGATATAAAATAAATTATACAGTGCTATAAAACTCAGATCTAAGACCTGACATCATAGAGGAGCAAAAAATGTGATAAACAGGAGAAAAAATTTTCAGACAAATGGAATAGACCCTATGACGGGGAAGAGTAAAGATTAAAATAATACTAGAATGCTAGAGAGCAGATAGTAAAGTAGAGTGATCATGAAATATTGGGGTTGGGAAAGAAGGTATGGGCTTATGGAAAAATTACAAATTAATGCAAAAATAAACCGTTGTACTGAAGAAAAAATAAGCAAAAAACACCACATGACTTGGAGTTTCTGATTCATCTATAATAAACAACTTTATTAAATTTATCTTAAAATTTTCAAGGTGTTTCAATGATTCATCAAATGCTTTTATATAAAATTGATATATGAGATCACATCTCAAATATTAATGAAAACATGGATGCTATAGCAATAATTACTTAGTATTTTAAGGAAATGTTTTATAATTTTATATATACATGGATATAAGTACAAATACATATTAATTAATTAGCCTGTGGTTATCAAGGAACATTTGTTAGTGTCTGTTAAAATCATAGGGGCCAGTAAACTTGTCTTTAAAAATAAAAAAGAACTGGGAACAAAGCGATAGTACAGAGGGTAGGGCGTTTGCCTTGCATGCTGCTGACCCAGGTTCAATCCCCGGGCATCCCTTATAGTCCCTCATGCAGTGCCAGGAGTAATTCCTGAGCACGGAGCCAGGAGTAAACTGAGCACAGAGCCACAGTAACCACTAAGCATCATTGGGTGTGACCCAATAAGTAAAAAATAAAAAAGCAAATAAAAATAAAAAAGAACAAAGAGTAGAGGAACAGAGTGGTTTGCTCTATTGTTTGAACACAGTCAGAAATTATAGGGTAAATAATAAAAAAGGAGTTTTAGAAAGCTACTGCTAGAACCCAAAAATGAGGTGAGAGAGCTTTTGTAATTAAGCTTTCGTAGGAATCAGAGGTCAAAGACAACTCAAGCATCACTTATGCCAGTGGAAAGTTGTTAGAATTCCTGAGAGTCAGTTTCAGAAAGAGTCAAACAAAAAGAGTCAAATTCAACAGTTTATATGATCAGAATAATCCAATGACCTTGCTCAGGAAAACATATGCCAACAAGAAACACTGTCCTTTAATTGTCTCATTTTCCTTCAAACTACAAGCTTATGCATGCCAGACTGAGGGCAAAGAGGAATAAAAGAAAGGACCAGAAGAGTTCACTAAAAGATAAACTGAATAATTAAGTAGGGTGAATATTATGACATTAAAGAGAAAACTGGGGTCAGAAGAGAGCAGCCAGTTAGAGGGCAGCTTGGCATGTTCCCAACTCTAGTTTGAGTCCCAGATCCCAGAGGGTGCCAGAATAAGGCAGCAGCTCTGGATGCCCCCCATCACCACATAGTGTAGCCCTGGACGCCTCCTGCAGAGTCTGGGGGTATCTCCAGCACTGCAGGGTCAAGAAGGTTATCATCATTCTACCCTGGTGCTGAAACAACAGCAGTTTGGGATGAGAATTGATGATGAAAAACCTGGACCCCCTGAACACCGCTTGTGAACTATGGCCTCCCCAAAACAGATGAGAAAAGAACACAATTAGATTTAATGATGGTCCTCAGTTTCTATTGTAAGATATTATACATTTGTGTGCACATATGATATTTTTTGAAAACCAAACTTATTCACAGTTTAAATCATGGCTAAAGAGAGATTGGAATTTGATAGAGTTATTTCAAGCATACATTATGATCTTTACTGTCATTTTCTCTCTAGTAGTGTACAATAAACAACAGCAAAAAATATTTTATCTTTGTCCAGTCGTTTTTAATCAGTTATAAATGTTGCAATTATATAGATTGGAATGTGTGAAAAATTAATACTGATGAATTTGAAAATCTCTTAAACCCATACTTATATTATTGAAGATTCTATTAATTTCTAGGATTTATTTATTCATTTAGATTTCTAATTGAGTTTTTGCAGTTATTTCATAAATAGCATCATTGACAAATATGACTGAGTGCTTTCTACTCATACACATTCACAATTCCATATATTATTTCTAAAATAGGCACATGAAAATAATAGACAATGCATCTCATTAACCATCAAATGCCCAGAGACTCTTAAATTGAGTTGCTTAAATTGAGTTGCTGCCCATCTGATCACTTGAAAATTCATAAGATATATTAAGCAAATTGAGATTTTAAAATATAGTAACCTCCTAGTGGTTAATTATTTTCTTTAGAACTGAGTTATATAGTATAGCTCATGTTTAACATTTAAGATGTTGCAGCTATATTCTATTATCAAAGACATATTTGTTAAAACATGAATATAACAGGATTTGTAATTGAAGCATAGCTTTGATATATTTAATAGGATGTAAAACTGCCATCTTATTTTAATAGGCAATGTTTTATGTGCATTAACAGTAATATAATAATGCCTCTTCTGTGTGCTCTTGCCATTAGCACTTTTCTCTCCCTTTCTTTTAGTTAATCTTAAAACTTTAATGTAATCCAAAACATTAACATCTTTTTCTCCTCTCATTGTTCTTGAACAAAAGGGAACTTTGAAATTAAGTTCCCTTAATTGAAGGATTGTTGCAACATAACTTGCTCATCAGTAGTTTTCCTTCCAAACTCTCTCTCTCTATTGATGCATCTATGTTCTTTCTAGCAGTGGCAATTCTTGTGGTCACTGTAAGTGTTGAACTGGAGCAGTAAAGTAGATAAAAATTAATTAGAAAGCAGAATATCATTGGGGAATTAATTTCATGCATTTAAATGCAACTGTATTCTCTTATGTGCTATTAGACTAAGTCACTTCTGATAGATTAGAAATAAAAGGGAAAATAGGGAGTAGGGCACATACAATTGTATGACTTAATCATAATTACTGGTACTATTATAAAACTCTCTGGTATTATATTATGGTATTTATTCATTTTCTCTGATACAAAAGTCTCAGACTGTATTCTTTTAGGAGCACATATTATTTTAATATATTTTTCCAGTATTTTACTTCATGATTTTGGCATCTAGGGTTATGTCAAGAAAAGTTAATCAAGCTAATGAGCATTAATTTATTATCTCATTGAATTTTCCCTAAACAGTATTATCTAGATTGAAGTTAAGGACACAAAAAGCAACAAGAAGGAATATAAGGGGACAGTCCTGCCTTGAACCAGCAGCAGCTCTGTATGGTTTGATCATATCAAAAGATGAGAGAAAATAACTGTCTCAGTTTTTCCCATTTCATTTTAGAAGACTTTTGGTAATTAAATAAATTATTTTCATTACATATAAACTAGATATGAGGGACATAAAATACAATTGGGTGGACTTTCCTGCCCAAATCCCACTGCTTAGTGATTTGC
>JAJIBD010027686.1:0-158167 GCA_021461705.1 Cryptotis parvus | reverse complement strand
AAGTAAATGCCAAAACGAAGGTAAACTCCTTTTCCTTTGCATCCACCAGAATAATAGATTTTGTGTTCAAGGAAGTAAGGCTCAATCTTCTATCTTCTTTCTGCAGAATGGGTATACACCTTTGCACCAAGCAGCACAACAGGGACACACACATATTATCAACGTTTTGCTTCAGAACAATGCCTCCCCCAATGAACTCACTGTGGTAAGACCTAAGGAACAGTTAGCAGGGAAGGGAGGAGATAAGCCAGGGCTCTCTGTCATTATATTGAGAGCTATCTGCACAGAGTGATGGCAGCTGGTATAAATTTTTTGCGCTTTAAAATTTATTGGTTACGTTGTCATTTATAGGAAGTGCATAAATGAGGAAGAAAGACATGCTTGTTTTCTTGGTCACTTAGAACAGTAAAACATCTCTTGGATTCCGTATATAAGCAGCCTAGTCTGCTGTATGAGTAGGAACAGGTTTGGTGGCTTTTGGGCAAGGTTACAAGGTATGTCCTAAGGAAACAGAGCTTTGCTTGTGACAATGGAATGGAACTGAGAGGAAACTCATCTCAACGTTTTGCCTACATAAAACGTGTGGAAACAATAGACACTGAGATGTGCTGCGCATATTAATGACTTATCCATCTTTCCCTCTTGCCAGAATGGGAACACTGCCCTGGCCATTGCCCGGCGGCCCGGCTACATCTCAGTGGTCGACACCCTGAAGGTCGTGACTGAAGAGATCATGACCACAACTGTAAGTATCAACTGTAGGACTTTCTACACTAGAGCCCATTCTCATCCATTTCCCAGGGTTTTCCAAAGATCAACCTTCATTCACAGATGAAGCACTGGGTTTACAAAGTTTTTGCCTTACTGCCAACAGGCAGCATAGCAAAACTCAGAACACTGAAACTATTTGTTTTCTCAAGTTATTAAATAGAGTTTCACGTTCCATATGAAACATATGTATTTATTTGTTTGGGGATGAACTATTTATAAAATGAAGATAGGAATGTTTTTATATCTTTGGCAGTGTAAGAGTTTGAAAATTCTAATTTGATTCCCATCCTGGTTTTTGGGTTGGGGGGTGTCACACCTGGCAGAGCTCAGGGGCTATTGGTAACACAGTGCTGGGAATGAACCTGGGAGGCGTTCAGCGTGTCACAGTGCCAGGGGTTGCACTCGGGGTTCCCAGATTCAAAGCATGCACTCAAACCCCTTGAGTTAATCTCCCTGCTTTTCCCTAAAAAGGCATCTGGCACCTTTGAACTACATCAGAATTTGATATCTTTGGAATCAAAAAACAGATGCTGCACCATATCTAAGACTTATTTGGGTTATTCTTGACTTCATGATTCATGACAGAGGCCCGTGACAGGCTTTGTACCTTGAAAATGTAGGACTGAAACAGTCTCTCTGCTTCCTTTTCTCATCTCTCTCCTTCCATCATGAGGGAATGCAGAGTCAGCATCTGCCAGTGCTATGTATGAAAAATAGGGATTGAGAGAGAGACAATCAGGTATTGAGGCCACTTCATAGTTGACTTACTTGGTTATATAAATACTTTTAGAAACTGAATAATCCTATGATCAAAAGAAAAGGGTTTAGTAATTTGCAAAAGAAAAATAATATCTTTCATGGACAAAGGCAAAGGTTATAACTAGGGTACATTTTTAACATCCAGAATAGAGTTGATATAAAATAGAAATTTCAAATGTCTTCATCTCCGTCTTTTTTTTTTTTTGCTTTTTGGGTCACACCCGGCGATGCTCAGGGGTTACTCCTGGCTCTGCGCTCAGGAATTACTCCTGGCGGTGCTCGGGGACCATATGGGATGCCGGGATCGAACCCGGCCGGCAAAGGCCGGCCGCAGGCAAAGGCAAACGCCCTACCCGCTGGGCTATCGCTCCGGCCCCTCCGTCTTGAGTATTTTTTAAATCTTAAAATCTATGCTTGGAAAAAAAAAAATAAAATAAAATAAAATAAAATCTATGCTTGGGATAGGGAAGTAATTCAGAGGTTTCAAACACATGCTTTGCATGCAGATGTCCCAGTTAACTTTTTTCAACCTAATCCTCAGAAAATAATGTGAACAAATGATGTTTTTAGGCTTCTGTATATAACCACCTGGAGAAGGAGAGAGACAAGGGTTTAGACAATGGCCATGTGTCACAATGCTATGATAGATTGGAAGTCATTGTGATAATCATATAAATCTTGGGGTTTGGTGTTCTAGAAGGAAAAAATAGAATTTAAACCTATTTTATTGAATGAAAATTATTTTTTGCAGCCATAGGGAATGCCCCAAATGATTTATTTTAAAAGAGAAATCTTTAGGGCTTTTCTTATGACCAACCCGATTAAATATATAGCACCTCATGATCCCTCGAGTTCTCCAGGATTGACCCTTGAGCATAGTGTCAGGAGTAAGTCCTGAACACTTCCAGGTACAGTCCAACTCCCAACACCACACACACACACACACACACACACACACACACACACACACACACTCACACACACACTCACATGCACACATGCACACACACACACACGCACACATGCACACAACACACACACACACAAGGTCTGAAGTAATTTCTATTGGAAGTTGTGATTTAAGCTAACTGAACATGACTCATCTCCACCACAATGGAGCTTTGCACGGTATGTTTACAAGGGGCTTCAGCAGCATTGTCCCCATAAGCAGGCATCAGTTTTCCAAAAACCCTAACAAGAACAATGTGCCTTTTATATGAGTACAATGGGTATAATGTCCTTAACTAAAGCATCTTTCTCAGAATTGCCACTATATTTATTGTACTCAGAGAGAAAAAACTGAGTGACCAAAGCTGATATTGAAAATGGTAAGAAGGAAGCTGTTAAAATTGCATTGTTTAAATTACTCAGTGCCCTAGAAATCACAGAGAATATCTATCAGATATTGATTTCTAATAGAATTCTCTATTAAAGGGAACCAGGATGGATCTCCTTGGTGAAATGACTAAAGGTAAAAATGGGGCAGAAAATAGCTAAGATGAGACTAATGCCAAAGAAAAAAAGAAGAGCATCCCCTTACAAATTAAAATAAAATCGTAAATGTGACTGGGACATTTTAAAGGGTATAGGAATGAACAGAAGTAGTTACTAATGACCAAAGTTGGAGCCATTTGAGCATCAGATAAAATAGGTAACTGACAAAATAGGTAATTGACAATACCTATTGTCAATATTAAAATAGGTGATTGACATTTTTGCTATAGCAAAAATATAAAATAAATAAAAATAAAAAAAAGTTTTCTGTGAATCCAGAGAGAAGTAAAAATATGATTGAATAAATGGGAATTACCACTTCTTCATGTCAGTGATACAAAGTAATCTTTGGTAATATTTTGGATGAAAATATTTTATCCCCAAAGAAATGGAACATGGTTCTCCACTGCTTAAGTGTGTATTCAGTATAATGACTTCACTCCAAAGAAAACTGTTCTAGAAAGGTGGAATAGAATCACTGACAAACACAGCCTCAGCAAAGTGAGGAAAGTCAGAATCAACCCTGATAAATTCTCATTGATTGGATATATATTCATTGTGTAATAAAATGATACTGTCTTCCAAGGACATATCAACTCTGTCTAGTGACAAGGAAAACATTAGACCGGTCTCAGCTGACGGCATTTCTTAATTGACATACATGGCCACCACACCACAGAAACTCTCAAGGTCATTGAAAACAAACTGAGAAACTTTCATGATCATTAGGAGCTCAAGGGAGTCCTGACAACAAAAGAGAACCTGGATGAGATCCCAGACTAGAAAAATGACCAAGGCATTCTGGGCTGGAGAGTTTAGTACAGCAGGCAGAGCACTTGCATTACATGCAGTTGACCCCAATTCTATCCATGACACTGCATATGATCCCCCAAACATCATCAGAGTTAGTCCCTGAGTGCAGATCCAGGAATAAGACCTGAACACTACTGGGTGTGGCCCATCACTACCAAGGCTCCCCAAAAAAGTGAGAGTATATAACTAAGCAGGCAGTGTAAAAGTACAGTAAGAGGCCAGGGAGATAGATTAATTCACGTGCACCAGACCCTGACTCAAATCTCTGTTCCAAATGTTCAGCTGAGCACCACTGTGTGTGGCTTTGGTAACTGCCCAAGAACTCCTGAAGTGACCCTGTAGTGATCATCCGGGAACAAGAATTAAAATATCAGCCCATACTGCTGGGCTAAGTGTCACTGAGATGCCCCAAAAAAAAAAGACTTAAGAAAAAATAATATTGACAATAAGGGAACTGTAGAGATAGTAATTAGAGGCTTGCCTTGCACACAGCCAACCTGAATTCAATCCCCAGCATTCCATCTGGTCTTCGAGCCCTGCAAGGAGTAATTCCTGAGTGCAATACCATGAATGGCCCCTGGACATCACTGGCTGTACCCCCAAAATGGGGGAGGAACAAGAAAAAACAGCCTTTCAGTTAGTTGCTTTATCTAAATGAACATTAGTATTCTTGCACCATAGGTCTTTCATAATCTCTTAACTAAGGTAGAAAAGACCATTGTCAATAAAACTGTCTTACTACTTTACCTAAACTAGTAATCTTCTGCTGGCGACCACTGGGTGCCCAGACAAAATCCGGGAACAGGGTCAGGGGATCCCCTCTGCCCCAGAGGATTGGCGGCCAGCAGACGGGAAAAGACACGGAATCCAGCAAAGTTTCAAAAGGCTTTACTCACACAGGTTCTGGTATACAATCCAATAGGAAAACCCCAGACTTTGGGTTGCCACCTGGGCCCCCTCCAGGTGTAGATTCAGAACCTTAAGCCAAGATCACCAATACCACGTGTTAAGGCCCAACAGGGAGGAGAACAGAGAGGAGAGGGTGAAAGGAAAAAGGGAGAAAAGAACCAGAAGAAAGTAGGCTGCAGCTTTTATATCTTTTCAAATTAGACCACCCACTCCAACAGCAAGCAGTTGGCGTCAATTCCCCTTAGGGAACTTCTCCCAGGACCTCACCAAGGTCCTTTGAGATGTTAATACTGCCCAGCCAAGATCTGCCTTGGAAGTGCCCCTGCAGGATAGAGGGGTGGGGTGGGGGGGGGAGAGGGCATGTATCTGTCCCAATGGATATTCTACAGCCAGGTAAATATTTCTCCAATTCTTCACAAGAGTCTCATCTTTACTTCATAGTTGTTTTGTATATTAGTCTTCGAGAGCTACACATGCTTGCTTGGAGGCAAACAGCATTTCCTATGTTCTGATTACTTAGAGGTCCAACATGGCCAGGTAAATATACTGGTAGGATCTAGCTACCAGTGTATATACCACGATGATTGTGGCAGCATGAGAGAAAGTATTTATACCAGTTAACATAGAATACATGTAAGATATACTGCCACATTCAAACTGTCCTCCTGCCCCATCTACAAAGTGGCCTGCAGGAGGCTACTCCAGGCAAGATGCAGAGGCCCTTGGCAACAATGTACTACAACAGTCTTCAACCACAGGTCCAGAGTAGGAGGTAGAAACAAATTGGTCTGCTACCTTGATTATAACTGCCAGTCCATGAGCTAATCTGCAGGACAGATGCTGGTCTTTGGGCATGTAAAGTTGAAGAATGTTGCCCTACACTGTAATTATGGTGATAATAAACTGTTTTATTATAAATAAATAACTAGTAAGTAAATATAATAAATTTTTACGAGTATTGCTGTCATTAACTTGGATGGTTAGAATCTATACACAAAAATTTTTACAAAGAACAGATAAGATTCAATAAGGCTTTGCTTTGTAATATACATTGTTTAAAATTTGGCAGAAGTTAAGATGATCTCACAGATGCTTTGTCACTGCTAAAATATTTTCTTCATACTGTTGTAAAAATTATAGATTCAGCTTTACATTTTTAGAAATTAAAATATGGTACTGACGTAGCTGTATAATAACTGAATAATAAAGGTTATTGTTTGTCTTACTGATTCCTCTTCAACTAAGACTTTTAAAATTTTTTATTATACCAAGGTGAGATATACAATTACAAAGATGTTCATAATTGGGTTTTAGTCATATTGTGTTCCAGCACCCATCCCCTCCACCAGTGCCCATTCCCACCACCAATGTCCCCACATTCCCTCCTACCCTTCACAGCCTGCCTCTATAACAGACACTTTTGCTTTGCATCTCTTCTCTCTCTCTGCCCTCTCTCTCTTCTTTCACATTGTGGCTTGCCTTATAGACATTTATGGTTTATCATGTAAATTTCTTTATGTATATTCAATGCTGAGTTCTAGTCTGGCATTGCCATTTCCTACAATTAGTAGAACACTGGCATATATTTATATCCCATTAGTAAATGCAGATATTCTATATCGGTCCTTTTCCTTTTGACTAACTTCATTCAGCATGATAATCTTCATGCCCATCCTTTTGCAGGTAAATTTCATGACTTTGTCTTTTCTGACAGCTGCATAGTATTCCATTGTGTAGATGTATCATGGTTTCTTTATCTAGTTTTTTGACAGAAACAGCCAAGACTTTGAATGGAGAGATGGCAGATTCATCAGACTATGAAAAGTCTTTATGTGAAGTAGAAAGAGCTTTTGGAAAGCCTTATTAGGAAATCAGCTATGCTTTGTCACTAGATTTTCTTCATTATATATGATTAGGACAATTTTGATATTATTTTATATGTATATCTTAGAATATTCAATAACTAAGTCCCAGGATAAGTAAGCCTACTTAGAAATTTGGGGATGGAAGGGAACTTGCCCATTTGGACTCACCTTACCACTTGAGCCACATCCCTGGTCCACACCAGACAAATTTAGAAAGTGATACGCTTAGAATATATGGTCTATTCATAATAAAGTGATTTTTTTTGTTACTAGACTGTCACAGAGAAGCACAAAATGAATGTTCCAGAAACAATGAATGAAGTTCTTGATATGTCTGATGATGAAGGTAGGAAAATATCTTTTGAGTTAATATTGAGATTTCTATGTGTATCCTAAAAAAAAAATTCATTGCAGAAAAGTGTTTTGTTGTGGTATCTAGAGGATGCATTTTCACAAACCTACATTGTTCGCTTAAATCATACAGTGCGTAAAGCCAACGCTCCTGAAATGCTCAGTGATGGCGAATATCTCTCAGATGTTGAAGAAGGTATTTGCCAATTTTTTATTATGATGAAATGTAACTACCAGATTTACCTTCCATCCTTTGAATCGTAACACTTCCTTGAGTTACTAACTTTTCATTTTCCCCTGTGATTATTAATTCACCGTTTCAATGATGTGTCTTTGGTATTTTTTGATTCTTCTTTTAATCTCGTGGGACATTCCCCCTTATTCCCCGCTCTAAATCCACTCTCCAACTTGACAATGCAAATATTACTAATTGTCTGATTACTTTATTTCTATATGTTTATTTTATGCATAAAATTGATGTTTTTATTCCTCCCATCTAAAAAACTCTAGAAAGGGAAAACTGATCAATATTTATAGCTAAAAGAAATTCAAAATGTAAGTGAAGGTATCCAGACAGTTAAAGACTTTGCTCATTCCAAGGCTTATTGCAATGTAGTAAAAAGCAGATTATGATCTTGAATTTATAACGAAAATTCAACCTGAATAAAATGTCTTTAGCATATGTGTCTCAATAGCAGTTTTATGAAAGAGATAAAAGTATAGTATTTCAGTTATGTTTCATATGCTTAAAAGGAACTATTTGTGTACCACATTATTTAAAAGCCCGTACATTTGGAGCTGGAGAGATAGACAGAGATAGGGCATTTGCCTGGCATGTGGCTGACCCAGGTTCCATTCCTGGCACCCAGATGGTCCTCCAAGCCCTCCTAGGAGTGATGCCTAAGTGTGGAACCAAGAGTAAGCCCTGAACACTGCAAGTGTGGCCCCAAAACAAAAAATAATACACAATAAACTTAACCAGATCCTAATATAGATGTGTTGGTGAACAGCATCTTTGAAAGTTCATTGGAAAACTAACACTTTCACAGTAAATATGATAAAGATAGCAATTCTTAAATTTCCACTAAAACATGTTTTACTGTAGTAGAATATAAGTCATATTTGTGCTTCTCTCTGGTATCATTTGACTCTCCAAAGCAACATTGTTTCATTGTTGCCTTCATTTGCCACCTCTCATGTAGTACTTTTTTATCTTGGTTTAGTGTTAGTATTGCAGCATCTCTCTGCTTTTAGGTATTCTTACCTGATTTAATTATTTGATCCATCCTTGATTTGCACAAAATCAGGAAAGTGAACAGTTTGGAAAGCCTTCCCAATCCATAGTCACTAACTTTTTCCAGTGTCTAGTGACTGTCTTCTCTGTGTACAGAGCAGCTCTTCTAGAAAGCCAAGCCTATGGTCATTTAGGTGTCCACTACAGTCCTCCGCTCTACCAGATGAGCTATCGAAGGGATGGGGCCTGTGGTCATTTAGGGGCCTGGGAGGGACCCTTGCCCTATTTGTAAATGTTGTTTCAATAAACTTTGAAGGATTTCACTTTTTCCCTTTGTCCCTATAGCATCAATTATATGTTTAACTTTGTTTATTCCCAAATGGATAATATTTGTATCATCTTTAGGACTTTAACAGGAAAATGCTTGCTGTCCTATTACATTTCAATACCTCTTATAAAATATTTTCCAAGAAATTTTCTGTTTATTTTTTGGGGGGTCATACTTGGCAGTGCTTGGAGGTCTATACTCAGCTTTGTTCTCATGAATTTCTTTCTGAAATTTTGCTGAAGCGATAGTGCTCTGCTGGGAATCAAACCCAGGCCCTCAAAGCATACACTAAGCCCATTGAACTATCAGTCCGGCCCTTAGAGCAATTTCTTCTGTGCAAAAGGTAAAAATAAAATGATATTCTCACATACACAGGTGTATAGTTTGAAAAATACCCAAAATCATGTTCTGTAAAACAGAATTATTGTGAAATATAATATGACAGCCAGAGACCTAAAATTTGCTATTTCCTAACAAAATACCTGTCTTGATGAGAGGCCAAGTTTGAATGGATTGTAAAGTTTCTCTGTTAATATGGAATGCTAGTGCATTAATTAAAAAAAAACGAATACATTCTACTCTCTTCAATTGAAGATCATCAAAATATATAACTAGAAATGACTATTTCCTTTAGCTTTATCCAAGCTAGGGAATGTCAATCAAAAGATACAGATACACCAGTAGTATGTACACATAATGAATGCAACTCAGCCACTAGATAAAATCAGGACCAGTGTTGAGGTATAGTAGGTTTGTCTTGCTTGCAGCCTACTGGTTGCAGATCCACCAGGCAGAGCAGCTACCAGCTCTCGTGGTTGCACTCCCTGCATGCCACTGACCCATCAATAAGTAGATATTAATTATCATTTATATTTTTTCACAAACTCATTGCTCCTTGCTGTATGCTATGTGCACAGACAATTGGAGTCATGGTCTTTGAGTCCTTTTCTTTCTCTTTTCCAGTTGTTGAGGCACCAGGTGTTTTACTTGTAGTCATTTGAGGCATACAATGTTCTGACACCACTCCCACCTCTGGTGTCTTCCTCTCTCCACCTGTGCTCCATGGTCCCCTCCCACTCACCCCTGGTAAACTCAGTTCTGGGGTCCAGTCCTCAGGCCTGGTGCCTGATGTGCCTACTCGTTATTCCCTTACTGAAATATTTTCTGTCCCACATATAAGATAAACCTCTCTGTCTCAGATCCTCTCCTGACTGACTCATCATAATACCCTCCAGTCCCGCCATGTAGCAGGAAGGTTTATCCTTTTTAATATTTATCTTAGATTTTATTATTTTATCTTTTCGTTTGGTTTTGAGTCCCACCTTACTGTACTCAGAGATCATTCCTGGTGGGGTTCAGGAAGCCATATGCAATATGGTTCAGTATGGGTTGGACCCAGTAGGCTACAAGCAAGACAAACCTACTATACTTCAACACTGGTCCTGATTTTATCTTGTAGCTGAGTTGCACTCAGTTATGTGTACATACCACAGTTTGTTTTTATTATTGGGAAGCACACCCAGCAGTGCCCAGGGACTAATAGCTCTGGGCTCTAAGAGGAGCATATGTGAAGCCAGGAAGTCAAACCAGGGTCACTCTGCCATCTCCACATGCAAGACAAGTGCCTTACCTCCACTCCAATACATCACAATTTCTTAACCCATTCATATGTTCTCAGTCACTTGAGTTGTTTCTAGAGCTTGGTAACTGTAAGTAATGCTGTACAGAATATAGGAGTATAAGTATCTTTTAAATAGTGTTTTGGACCTTAGGGTAGATGCCAAGAAGCAGACCTTCTGGTCATATAGAAGTTCAATTCTCATATTTTGGGAAGTGTCCAAAATTGTTTTCCAGAGGGACTAAACTGTCAGCATTCCCACAAACAGCGCATTAGGGTTGTATTTTCTGTCTGTGCCAGCACTGGTTGTTCCTATTTTGTTTTGTGTTAGGTCCACTTCCCAACATACTCAGGGCTTGTTCCTGGCCCTGTGCTGAAATCAAACCCAGGTTGACCATGTGCAAAGCTAAACTCTTTCTCCCTTATACGTGTCTTCAGCCTCTGACTCTGTTCTTTTTTGATGTGTGCCAGCCTCTCTGGTGTGAGGTGAAGTTTTGTGTTGTAGAATTTCATGTTGAAATATCGTTCAATCTGAACAGCTCTCTAGTACTAAAATCACATGCATAAAATATTCTGAGTATGTGACCCTTTGCCCAGATGCCACAATGAGGGGCAAATATTCCCCTAACTCCAAGGCTGCCTGTTTAATTCTAAACAAGTAGGACTTTAACATTCTTTATTTTGCTGAGCATCATGTAACTTCTACGTAATGATTTAGGCTCTAGTATATTTGGCACTTTTAGAACAAAATATTCTTTTTCCCACTGCCCTTCTGATCACTTCACTTCACTCGCCTTCCCATTGTTCATCAATTTGCTCGAGTGGGCACCAGTAACATCTCCATATGTCCTGTTGTGGGCTAGTATAGCCTGAGGGCATCTGCTTGCTCCAGGAACATGAAGAGCCTCAAACCATTCCTTCAGGTCATGGGAATGAGGTCTATAATTGTTACTGGTTTTTGGCATAACAAATAAGACACAGGTAGCTTGTCTTCTGGCTCTCCCATGCAGTGGTACATTCTCAGTAGTAGGCTCTCATCTCATGCATTTATTGATGAGCCGGGAGAGATCGGCTTTTTCTTCGGTGGAGCTCTGACAGGCTGTGGAGTTTGGATGTTGAGAATGACTGCCCTCATGGTGTGGAGGGTTCCTCTGGCTTCTTGTGAGACTCTATTGGGATGGCAGCTCTTCTGATATTTTGAAATATTTCTTTTCACTTTTATTCCTCTAGGCATAGAATTGCCACTTTTTCCATCATTCTGACACTATCACAGTCAAATTCTTTGGATATTCTTTTATTTATTTTGATTTGAGGGACACACTTGACAACACTCATGTATTACCCAGGAACTGCATTCAGGGATCACTCCTGGCGGGGCTTGGGGAGCATTATGGGGCATCCAGGATCAAAGCCACCTTTAGCCACATGAAAGCAAATGCCCTACCCACTGTTACCATTCCAGCCCCATCAAGTCCTATAGACACTTAAATATATATATATATATATATATATATATATATATATATGTATATATTCATACATATATATATTCATATCCTACTTGAACTATGGTGACTAGTACAAATATTCTAGAGATAATCTGATCATAGTGTAGCAGAGTTAGTAATGTATTCATGGAAGATATTGAAATTCTGTTAATGACAATAAGATTTTTTAGGCTATTGTCTGTACTTAATTTGACTCATTAATAACACTGTCAGGTACTGTCCTCCCAATGTTTTACATACTCAATCTTGTATAAATGCTATATAAGCTTACATTACTATATTACTTCAAATCCCAGAACAACTTATTTTAATTCTTAAAGAACCCTCAAAACTTTAATAATGATAGTTTTCATTTCTGACTTACTTGTCTGACAATCTTCCCAACATTCTGCCAATTTAGATTTGTTGCTGCCTGTTTCAGTAAGATTGTGAATGAGCAAATGTTTATTTCCCTGGTCCCTAGAACATGTTGCAAGTATATCTCTGTAAGAGCTAACGGAAGATCATCACACAGGTATCATAGGGTACTGAAAAAGATGCCAACAACTTTTCAGGGCAAAGAGCAATCATTATCACCATCATCACTAATACAGTATGTCAGTTTTTCTCAAAAGGAAATAGTTTATGGCAACATATAATTTTAATTCTAAATTATAAAAATCAAGTAAATAAAAACACTAAACAGGATTTCACCTTTTTTCTTCTTTTCTGTTTTCATTTTTAATGTTTTCTACCAGTCAGGCTTCTCTTTCTTTGGTCTGTTATAAGAATTTGGATTAGGTGAAAGAATGTTTTGATTAATTGCTCATAAAAGATGTTTGAGGGGAGAGGGGGAACAAGCCTAGACAATGTTATCAGTTTAAAAACCAGGAGAACAATGGGGCCAGGTTATAGAGTGAGCAAAGGTTGAGTGTCAGCACAGTTAAGCAGTAAAAGAAAAGGACATAAAGTAAGTAACCTTATCTAAGAGAGGTCTTTAAACCCAGATGTTATATTGATGAGGGATAAACAGAATTCCACAGAGGGACAGAGTGATTTGCAAATATTTAAATGTTCTACTATCTTCTTTCTCAGAAAATAGGCTACAAACACATAAATTTAATATACAAAATTAGTGTTGATTGTTGTTCTAGTTAGAGTATTAAGTTGTGAAATTCATTTCATAATTAGAAAAGATGGAAAACAGGCTGGAATAGGGACAGATGGGGGGCAAAGAACAGACAAAGCAAAATACATAAGAATGAAAAGACAGAAAAAGAGAGAAGAAAAGAGAGGAAGGGAAAGAAAAGTAAGAACAAACTCTGAGAGCGCTGGATGATATCTCGGAGAACGGGGACACATGTCTTATTGGTATGTATAGGACCCTGGTTCCATCCCCAGTGCCATGTGGCCACTTGAACATCACCATAGTCCGCGTGGCCCCTGGCACTGCTGGGAGCAGAAAGACCAAAAAGCATTTAAAAAAAAGTGAAGACAAAAGTCCCAGTTATTTTCTAGTTTAGATGTTCCCCTAAGGAGATTTAACAGTTGGCTCTGTTTCAGTTCTGATTTTCACATTATACGTTTCTATAAAATTCTGCTTTGCACTTTTGAAATCAAACACAAAATATCATGTTTGCTTATAGATTATGACTGGGCTTGCTTGTAGTGACAAATTTAAAGAAGTATTGATAGGATATAATAAGAAGTGGAATTAAGCCCTAGGAGGAAAAATAAGAAAATAAAGATTGCTCTGGGGGGAAAAAAATATATCTTCTAAAAAGGTTTCTGGGACACAAGGGTAAGAAAAAAACCATCATGAGAATGATTTAAACCTTAAGTTCTCAGTACTTTTGCATTTGTTCTTGAAAGATGAAAACTCCTTCAGGATCAAGTACAGATAATAAGTAGTTAGAGAGACAAAGATACTGTTTACATGTGCAGCAGAAATCATTATGAGGGGTCAGAGAGATAGTATAGGGCTTAAGGCACTTCCCCTGCATGCGGCTCTTGGGTTTGATCATCAGAACTGCATAAAATCCCCCCCAAGCACCACCAGGTTTGAAATAATTATTAGGAAGAAATAAGATAAAACAACAACAACATCAGCAGCAACAACAACAACAACAACAACAATAATAATAATGATAATTTACTATCCTATCAAATTGATAGAAGGGATGAAGAGATTCATGCTCAGGTCACCTTTGTATATGCAGTACCCACTGGAAGCCACAGCAAAGTAAATCAGATTTCAAAGAACTGAAAGGGTGAGGGGGGAAGGAGCTTTTAACCCACGTGCTCCCTTAAACCAGCGAGGAAGCATTGACGGCATAAATGTTGAGTGACTTGCCAAACCCAAGTTAGTCGCAGAGACTAGGTAAAGAAGACAAATCTGACAGTCTGTGGTTTCAGATCATCTCTTTCACAGCTATTGCAGCATGCTGTTTTGTTCTGTTCTGTTTTTTCACAGTAGGTCCTCAGTATAGAACCTTGGAAATTATTTGCCTTAAGCAAAATTAAATATGATGAAATTGTACCATAGCAAATTAATATAGAAAATTCGTTTCCTGTGAAATATTTCTGTCACAAAAAATAGAACTAAAGTTCTAAGTAAAGATGCTTAACATTTCTGATATTAGGCAGCAATTCAATCATTCATTTGCCATTCCACTTTAAGTTAAACTCTTGAGTAACTGAAGTCTACCTCATAGCTCAGAGTTCAGAGCTCAAAATAGGAACCAACCCTGAATAGGGCATCCTTCCACCAGGCATATGTATACACACCAACACTTGCTCCAACTGGGACAATTTAGATACGCCAATGAATTTCATCTGCTCTTCTTTGGGATATGGTATACAACCAGAGTGCCAGACAAAACACCATAGACACAGAGAGCGCACACAGATAGTACCCTCAGTATTACACATTAAAATAAAACAGCATTAATTATTTAAGAACCTGCTATAAACAGATGCCAAGAATATATTTTCTTAGCATCCACAAAGAGTATGTATTTAGAAAAAGGGGGAAATTGTGCTCTTAAAAAGTATCACAGGTATTAATAGAAGTTTATTTTTTTATTCAGGCACTATGATTTACAAAGTTGTTCTTAATAGAGTTTCAAGCATACAATGTTCCAACATCAATCCCACCACCAATGTCAGCTTCCTTTCACTAATAATAATAGTTGGGGTTTTATAAATAATCTTTGACCAGAAAGAGTATAGGGATGAAGGTGCCTTTCCTTACATTTCGGCCCTAGCTCAGGTCCTGGGTCCACATAAGATCCGCAAGTACCATCAGGAGTGATCCCTGAGTACAGAGCCAGATATCCGTCTGAGTAATCCTGATGTAGCCTAAAACAAAAAATGCATATCGTAAAGCCACAATAGATACTTTAAACCCTACAGTTACCATCAATTTTTTAACTATTACCATCTTGACAAAAGAACCAGATACATATTCAAAATGAAATATAAACATAATTTGGGATATAGTTTAAGAACTCAAAGCAAGAAGTCTAATATATCAGAGCCTTTTCAGTTAAGAGAGAATAAACAGGATTTGATGGTGGCATAGATCAAAACACCAAAAAAGGTAGGAAAAACTAATATGAAATAATAAATTTAGAGAAAATAAGTATATTTAGTATGTTAAGATTATTCTGCCATACTAATTTTCCATTCATCCAAATTAGTATGTCAGACTTTAATAGCCTAACCTGAAAAAGAACTGGATATTCATCTTTAGATGACTCAACAGGTTGATTGTTACCTAAAATTGTTCTCTAGCTGAAATGCTCTTAATTTAAATATATCTCATCACAACATGTAGCCTTTTGCTAGGTATTTCTTTGCTTGTAATTGACCTTTCAAATAAGCATAATCTAATTGCATGCAGCTCTTCTAGGAAAGAGCTGAAATGGTAAGTCTGAAATATCAGAAAAAGATAAAATCCAGGGCCATAAGGAATATTGGGTAGGGTACTTGCCTTGCATGCATCTGACCCAGGTTCAATCTCTGGTACAATATATGGTACCCCAATCCCCACCAGGAGTGATCTCTGAGCACTGCTGAGTGTTGTTCAAAAAAAAAAAAAATAAAGTTAAAATCCCATTGTTTGTTGTATCCCCAGAACTAAATACAGTGTTTGTCACACAGCGGACATTTAATACATGTTTGATTGATTGCGTTAAAGAGTCTAAGAAAGAGAATTTTACAGGATTGAGAGCAGGGAAGTGGAGAAAGTGTCACACTGTCTATCCTTCTCTTACCTTCTTGTTGATAGTCCTCAGCTAAATAAAAGGATCTGTAGACTGAAGCCTGGCAAGCTACCCGTGTTGTATTTGATATGCCAAATACCAGTAACAATTATAGATCTCATTCCGGAATGTGGATTTAGGCTCTTTATATTCCTGGAGCAAGCAGATGCCCTTGGGCTCTACTAGTTGAGACAGGATATATGGAGATGTTACTGGGGCCCACTCGAGCAAATCGATGATGAATGGGAAGACAGTGATACAGTGATACAGACTGAAGCAGCCACTTTATCCTAAGAATCCATCTTATCATTGATAACCTACCTTTAGAATTTTAATTGTTTTTTTTTCTTTTTGGGTCACACCCGGTGATGCTCAGGGGTTACTCCTGGCTCTGCACTCAGGAATTACTCCTGGCAGTGCTCGGGGACCATATGGGATGCCGGGATCGAACCCAGGTTGGCTGCATGCAAGGCAAACGCCCTACCCACTGGACTATCACTCCAGCCCCTAGAATTTTAACTGTTTAGTGCTTTTTCATCCATATTCTCAACTTACCCATTTAAGTACTTGATATTTCCATTTAAATTCACAAGGACACATTACCTCATCATATCCTAAATACATTTTGGAGGAATGTTCCCCCAAAACTGTTTCTTTCCACCCTTCTCCAGATCAGTAAATGAGCTAAGCTAAAACCCATGATTCTATGTAATCTCCTTTTATTACCATTCATATCTAATAGATCAGCAAGTTGTACCAGCTTTATGCCTAGAATTATTTCAAATGCTGCCTCCCTGTTTCTCCCTGACCTCTAGTCTAATCCCACCTAATTCTCCCATGGAGTACCACAGCAACCAATTCATGGATTTCCACTGAGACTCAGCTTTCTGTAGCACATCCATTTTATGTGTATATATTATGCAACCAAGAACTGAGATAATAAGGGGGGTAAAGCACATGCCAGGCATACACCCAACCCAGCATACACCCAACCCAGCATACAGCCAACCCAGCATACACCCAAGCCAGCATACACCCAACCCAGGTTCAATCAATCTCCAGCACTACATATGGTCCCTCAAGCACATCCAGGAGTGATTACTGCGTGCAGTCTTGAGTAAGCTTTGAACACTGTCAGGTATAACCCAAACTACCTTCCCTAAAATAATTATAAATAAAATAGAATATAAATAAAAACATCACTGTCTTCCTGTACATCTTCGATTTGCTCGAGCGGGCACCAGTAACATCTCCATATGTCCTGTCTCATGCAAGTAGAGCCCAAGGGAACCTGCTTGCTCCAGGAACATAAAGAGCCTCAAACCATTCCATCAGGTCATGGGAATGAGGTCTATAATTGTTACTTGTATCTGGCATATCAAATACGACATAGGTAGCTTGCCAGGCTCTGCTGTGCAGGTAGCAACTCTTGTAGTCATCTCAAAATCCAGCATTTATTGATGAACCTAGCGGCTGCAAGCGGCCGCGCGAGCTGGGCTGTGATAGGCTGGTCTGCTGGGTGGAGTTCTGACGAGGAGGAAGTCCAGATGCGGAAAATGGAGGTCCTCATGGAGTGGGGGTCTTCTGCTGGGGTGGTGGGCCAGGGCTAGAACGTGCCATCCCTCCCGGGGACCTCATGAGCGGCTGGGCACAGTGAGAGCCAGTAGCAGCTCTGCCCCAATAAACAAAAAATAAAATAGAAATATATCATGTGATAGTGATAGCATTCCCCAGTTTTAAAACCCTTCAAAACTTGTACTTATATTAAGATTCATTCATAAGCAGCTCCAACAGGCAATACAGAATATGCAGTGTATGCATAGGACAAGCTCAAATAGAGGTTGAGATAAATGTGAAATAAGTGTTGTCCATATGTGCAGTGGTGGTGTGTCTGGGTTGACAGTAGGAAACCACTGTGCTCTGGAAACCCAGAAAGTGAATCCAAGAACAGAAATCAGCCAGACTCCCACACAACAACCCAGGAAAAATAGCTATGACTTTATCAATACCATTCCCTTATATGGGCTGTAATGATCAACATAATTGATGCTCACTAAGGGAGCAGGCATGGGGATGGGGTGTGGGAAATGCGGGTCTCTGGTGGTGGTGGGGACACACTAGTGGTGGGATTTCTGATGAATGATGAATCTTTCTAACAACTGTATTGTGAAAAATTTTATACTTTGTAAATCATATTGTTTAAATAAATAAAGAAGAAAATACAAAAAAAGATTCATTCATATTATTGTATCCATACTCCATTAATTTTATTTAACGGATATTTAATGGATAAATAAAATTATCCATTTTATTTAATAGCTATATTAAATAATCCATTAATTTTACTTAATGGATAAATAAAAATTAATGGATAAGATATACAATATAGTGTAGTGTTTGTTATGTCTGTAGTGTTTGTTATGTCTGTACCATAACTAAGTTCCATTCTACTGTTGACAGAAATTTAGTTTGTTTCTAGTTTGAGACTGGTGCAAATAACCTACTACAAAGCCTTCTTATCTGTGTTTCCTCATACACATATGCATACAGTTCTGTAGGGTAGAGCCCTAGAAATGTGGTTGCTGTGTTGTAGGTTAAGCAAAGACAGTAAAGTTTATCAGAGGCCAGAGTGGTACCATATCACGTAGGGTGTTTGCAGCTGATCTGGATTCTATCCCCAGCATCTCATATGGTGCCCTAAGTACTGCCAGTGATTTCTGAGTGATGAGCTGAGAGTAATCCCTGGGCATCATCGATGTAACCCAAAAAAGTCAAAAACAAAATTGAATGAAGTTCATCAAGCAAGTAGCACTAAGCTGGGAATACATCATTAGATCGTCTATTAAAATTGTTTTTTAAAACAAGCAAGAAAAAGAATAATGGTGACGTGATTAAGGAGAGCACTATGACAGATACAGGGATATGGGATGTATTTGATGACCTGATAATATAGTGTAAAATCTAGATACTCTTTCATTTGTGTTGGTGGGAACATGGTTGGGCCACACCCAGTGAAACTCATAGTCTTTTTCTGGTTCTGTGCTCAGGCGCGACCACCTAATGGTGCTCAGGGATATCATATGTGATGCTGGGGATAAAGTAAGGTCATCTGCATTGCAAGGCAAGCATCTTCATTTCTGTGCTATAGCTCAGTCCAGATGGTCTTTGCCATATAACAGTTTGTTAAAGTGTATAATCATCAGAGGCAGTTATATTTTATGATAAAAGTAGCCTTCAAACAATGTGAATATCACTCATGTAGTACAAACACAAAATCAAATAAAAATTCCCTCAAAGTTTTATGTGGCACTTAGAATAAAACTAGAGTCACTTCTGTGGTAGATGGCCCTTGCTACCTCTTTTCCCTTTTCCTCTCGTCATACTCTCTTTCAGTCTAGTAAACTCATCTTGATTTATTAGTCATTTAAAATCAAGAACAGCAGAGTTTTTAGTAGAGGGCCAATGGTAAATATTTCTGCATTTTCAGGCCATAGGTCTCTGTTCAAGTATTCAACTCTGTCTTCATAGTAGTAAAGCACTGAGACAATGCCTCACCAACTGGGCATGGCTATGTAGTAATAAAACTTGTTTATGAAAAGAGGTGGGAGGTTGGATTTAGCCCAGGAACTTTTATTTGCCAACTTGTGATTCATTTTGTTTTCTTTCAAACTATACTATTTGCTCCATAGGACAAAAGTTGTCATATCTGTCAAAGCTCTCAACACATATACATACAGGCTCGCATTTCTTGGTGTTCTCTCCACTGCCCTAACTCCGCACTTATACTTGAGTCTCTGCCCTCCATGAGTGTCTAATACAAATGAACATTCTCTATACAATCAACCAAGTCCCTGCCAGTTACGAGGTGAAGCTACAGATGTTTCAAACATTGTGTTATTCAACCCATGTTGTAAGCTTCTAAGTTAGTGCCAGTGTAGTCCCATTTCATAAAAGTGGAAAACAGTTCCAGCAGTCTGAAGTGTCTTGCTCAGAATAATACTGTGGACATATATTCATACTTCCATCCTTAACCCTACTTACACAGCAGTGTTGCCTGGGAATTTTGACAAAATGACTGAAAATCATTGGATCAACGTAAAATTTTAATGGTGTGCAGCTTATATATCACAGCAACTGTTACTTGGTATCTTGGCTTAATTTTTGCCAAAATAATTGAGAACATCTTTGGCTCTATTACCAATCCTAACTCTATTCAGTGCTAATTTTAAGTCCCAGTTAAAATGTTATTAGTCCTTTGGGCCGGGTGATAGCCCAGTGGGTAGGGCATTTGCCTTGCCGCGGCCAGCCCATACCAGCCTGGGTTCTATCCCCGGCATCCCATATGGTCCCCCCGAGCACCGCCAGGAGTAATTCCTGAGTGTAGAGCCAGGAGAAACCCCTGAGCATTGCCGGGTGTGACCCAAAAAGCAAAAAAAAAATGTTATTAGTCCTAATTTACATTAAAGAATCTGAAACTCAAAATCTTGTTCAGGTTGATACAGTCAAAGAGAATGGAATTGGATTTGCTGTTGGAGGTGGGGGAGGGCAGGCACATGCAGCAGTGCACAGGACTTATTCCTAGCTTAGCACTCAGGGATCACTCGTGGGGCTTGGAGGACCTAATGGATTGCCAGAGATCGAACCTAAGTTGGCTTCTTGCAAGGCAAGTGCCTTACCCTATACTATCACTCCAGCCCTGAGAATGAAATCTTAATTGAGTTTGGGGGCTATGACTTCATGTTCAGAAAGATGCAGGAAGAGGAAAACAGAGAATTGGGAGACAGTTTAGAGTGCTGGAATTCTTGCTTGTGGAAAGCCCATAGTTTGTTCCTCTGTACTGCATGCATCCCAAGTATCCATCAGATGCAATTTTGGTGGCCCTGGTACCTCTGGGCCTGAAAAGAAGGGAAAGAGACTACTAAAGAACTAAAATAAGAAAGCAGTTTAAGGAGCAGAATTTGCACATAACAGACAATTGTGGCAATGGGAGTAAACAAAAAGTTAGGTGGGAACCGAAATAACTATTTTCCAGGTTCAGAAAAGGTTCTGGTCAGAATGTTGCAGGACAGCTATTAAGACTCCCATGGGAGCTCAGCTCAAAGGTTGGGGGAAGCAAGTACTAGCCTGCGCAGGGACCTCCAGGCAGAGAGAGAAGCAGTTCTAGAAAAACCATAGGCAGAGAAGGAAAAGGAAAATGCACAAAGGGACATGGGAGGGAGGCCAGAGCAATAGCACAGCGGGGAGAGCATTTGACTTGCTCACGGCTGACCTGGCATCCCATATGCTTCCCTGAGCACTGCCAGGAGTAATTCCTGAGTGCAGATCTGGGAGTAACCCCTGAGCATCACAGTGTGACCCAAAAAGTCAAAGGGAATAAAACCGGACATGGGATGGAGCAGGGCTCAGCAGAGAGATAAAAGTGCAAGAGTGTGTTGTAGCAGAAGCCAGGGCATGTGTCCAGGGCATGTGTCTCCCTGGTGGACCAGCAGCTGCCATGATATGACACATTTACACACAGAATTGTGCTAATGTAGGAAAGAAGGGTCATACAGTGAGTGCACCTCTTTTTTCCAAGAAGCTGTGACAGCATCTATGGATGAGTAACCCTATGGAGTAAATGGACAGAAGACTAATTCAGAGATGGGAAGGAATTAACATGCTTATTGGTCAAGAACACAGATTATTTAAAAAAAAACTATAATTTTGAATATTCTCTCTTCTTCCTGCACATATCACACATGTGTGTATACGCACACACAAACACACACGTGCACATACATACACTTTTTATAATGCGGGGAGGTTCATCTGTTCCCTGAGGGGATAGAACCTAATCTTACCACCCCCTAATCTCTCAGTCCTCACACTGGGATCCTTAGTAACAACAAGAAAAAGTAGGACCTCATCAGTGTGTCTGATAAGAAGAGAGGGTGATGGACAGAAATCGGGAACAGGACGAGGCTGAGAACCCAAGGGAAGATGTTACAAGTGGCAATTTAGCTCAGCATGGGAGCTAAATTGCAGTGATGATAAGAGCTGGCTTCAGATCATTCTATTGACTCTATTGGGACACATCTTTTAGGTGTGGGTCAGAAGCCACACAATGGAGATAGTTTGGGTAGAAGATGTCAAATTCTTGCTGATAAAGAGACCAAATTCTTGCTGACTAAGTCACACAATCCTGATGTGCAAGTACGCAATCTTGATGCCGTATCTATGCATGGGGATGGTGAACATAATCCTGGATCTTACATACCTTGGGAAAGAAGAGCCAAAAGTAATAGCCTGTATTTGAATTTAAGCCTAGACAAAGAGTGAACCAATAATGAATGGAAGAACCAGTTGGCACAACACCTTGAATAAAGCTACTGAATTTTTCAGTAAGCAAGAATCAACATTTAGTGCCAACTTCACAGGACTGCTTTGTGATTTATAATTTATTAAACACCTAAGCTTTCTCTTCTTCAAGTAGCAAAGATTTTTAGATCATGAGTACACTGGAATATGTCTCACACTCTTTCTACCTACATTCTGTCCTTAGTCTTTGGTGTTCATCTGACCATGTCGGTGTAACGTCTAATCTTATGTAGAAGACAGGGCAATTTCTGAATTAGTATTCAGGAACATGGATAAGAGTAGGAACAAATTATAGTGTCTGCCCCACTGTCTTCTTTTCTACCACTTCACAAGAAAGACACGAAATTCCTCCTTTCTGGGATTGGTTTGTTTATTAACCCAACCGAGTTCACAGGGGATGTTTTTCATTGCTACAGCTGGAAAAGTTCCAAGACTGAGTCATGTGTGCTTACTTTAGAAACTATCTAGTTTCTAAAATAGCAGTAAAACAGCTATACATTTTTTATTTATCCCTAACCACAAAGAGTTGAACAATTTTAAGAGTGAAGAATCAAATTGACTTTGTACTCTTAAAATTAAATCAGCCCAAACAGAACAGGAGTTTTGTGGAGAATGAACAGCAATTTGTTGCTAGTTACAAGGTTATGAACTTTGCCATTCAAGCTGAGTCCTTTGTGGCCACTTACGAAGTGGGGATCTCAGGAGCACCTAGATCTCAAAGGAAAGCATGAATGCAGTCGTTGGAATTTCACACACACCTCAGTTCTGCAGCCTGTGTAAGAACACCTGTTATACCCAGGCTCAGCTCACCATTTTCTCATCCAGCCCCACTGTTCTCACATATTAGGAGAAGAAAAGGAAAATTATGTTTCAGCTCTTTGTTTATCTTTTGAAAAATTTGCCATTTCCGAAGAATGCTGAGAAGCAAAAGGTTGCATGAGCACTACCTCCCAAGACCCCCCCCCCATTCTACAAAACAGAGAGGGGAAAGTGTAGAGTGAAGTAATTAGAATTCATGCTGTGTTGAACCTTGGGCCTGGTAGCCACCTCCTCTGAGTTCCAGCACTCTCATTTCCTTTGTTCATCTGTCATGTAGTGGTTAAGTGTTTTGATTCTGGAGGCCAGAGCAATAGTACAGCAGGTAAGACACTTGCCTTGCATGTGGCCAACTCAATTCTTTGCAGAAATGAGCCTTGAGAACCATTGGGGATGGCCTAAAAGAAGAAAATGAAATTCTGCAACTTGACAAGTGGGTTATAACCCAACTCTTTTATCGGGTAGGCACATGAGTTTTGGAAAAATGGTTGATTTTTTTTTCTGAATATGTCTCTTCATCTGATGTGAATACATTGATACATACACACATATGTATTCTTTGGTTATCACAGTACATTCAGCACACTAAATTGTAACATGCAGGACTAATGGTTCAGGATTTGCATTACTGCTTGTATTTTGGTCTTATCTTTTCTACTAGAAACCAAATGCCTCACACGAAGTGGTAGTTGACTCTACTCATAACCAAATTCTAGCCCAGGGACTCTTCCTTTATGTTTGAAGTGTGGTTTGTGGTCTCCAATACTTGTAATATAACTAAACTCTTAGGGTTTACCCTAAATTTTTTTTCCCACAAAGAGGATGAAACTGCCCCCCCACCCCCACCCCAGCACTGGAACATTCCAGGAGGATGAAAATAGCTTCAGGCATAATTGGGAGGGACTGCTCACAAAAAAGAAGGTAGATTTTCAAGGGAGTGCTGAGTGATTTTTTTTCCTGAAAATGTTTTTTGGAACCTTTCCTAGACCTATGAAATTAGTATGGACATTTGAAGAAGGTTCACAGGTGATAAAAATTATTATGGAAAACTGAGACACACTGCACTTGGTTGAATTCAATAATTCAAGATAGCACTTGTCTATGGGAAATAGATAATTAGTTCTGCAGAGTTAACACTTTCTGTTAATATTGCATTATTATAAGGTCTGGGACATTGGTTTATAAGGTCATTTATTTATAAGGTCTGGGACAGTGGTTCACACTGTACAGTGCCCAGATTCACTCAGTAACTTGTTAGAAATGCAAGTTTCGAATGATTCTTATGTATCCTACAGATTGTTGTATAGCAATGAGTGAATTCCAGTAGCAGCTCATTAATAATAAACTTCTCTTTCTTCCTGCCTTGTTATTACATTTCTTCCATTTCATCTCTTACAGAGGCAAGTAAGGTCACGTACCATTAAATATTGATCTTTCTGACCATATTGTCAAATACTTGCTGGTACAGACGCCCCATCTGACAGGCCTGTGTATGTCCAAGCACCTTTCCTGTTCTGTGGAATATACAAACTAGATGACTTACCTGTGGCATCTGTGTTCTGTTTTGTTAATTTTGCACATTTTTTAAATAGGTGGTAGATGCACATGGTATAAAATTCCCAAGGTACAAGAGATTACAGTGAAAAGTAAGTTTGCACCTTCCTCCTCACCACAGTAATATAATCACTGTCACCAAAGGCAATCACCAAAATTAAATTCTTTATCCGTGTATTTATTGAGCACTTACAGTACACCAGGCACAGTTGTTAACAGTGGATAGGAAACAACACTCACAGCCTGCCCTATGGGAAATTGCATCAGAAATTGCTTAATAGTTTTTTAAGTTGTCTATAAATTTAAATTACTGTATTTTGCAGTAATTAAAAGTAGAGACTTCTCTACAAATCAATTATTTCTAATCCAAACATCATTATATTCTAAGGGATACTCTTTTTTAAAAACTTGGAATGTAGACAAGTTCTATTTAAAAAGATCATTGAGAGAATACCATGTAATGAATAGAAACAGATAACATCAGAATATAGTAAATGCTCAATAAATACTAGAGTTGATTACAATAGTGTGATTTCATCTTACTATCCTATCCTGCTGATTATATATGGAAATAGTTCTTTTTCCTGCAAGTTTCATTGCTAAATATGGATAAAGAAAACAACTTTTGGGAGAGTAAGTAATAGTAAATATAAGCCTTCTACATTCTGTTGAATAGCTTCTTGTCTGTAAGACTATTTGTTAAGTTCTATCACCAATGCCTTGTAAATCACTATACATGTATACTGGGTGTACAGACTGTATTCCTCTTTATTTTTTTCCTACCTAGTATTTTTATTTTTATTTTATTTTTATTTGCTGTTTATCATACCTGGCAATGCTCAGGGGTTACTCCTGGCTCTGCACTCAGGAGTTACTCCTGGCAGTGCTCAAGGGACCATATGGGATGCCAGGAATCAAACCTGGGTCGGCTGCATGCAAGGCAAATGCCTTGCCCACTGGACTATCACTCTGGCCCCCTACCTAGCATTTTTAAAATCCAAAGTAATTTGGAGGATATCTATTGTTAATTCTTTTTAGGTGTTTTGTACTGTTAATTTCAACTTTTTAATGACACACAATACTTAGTTTTTTGGGAGCTGGAGAGAGATAGTATGGAGGGTTGGGTTCTTGCCTTGCACGAAGCCAACCAAGATTCAATATATGGTTCTAAGCACAGCCATGAATAATTCTTGAGTACAGAGCCAGGAGTAATCCCTGAGCAGTGCAAGATGTGGGGACACCCCATTCCTCCCCAAATACATCGTTTGGGGGAAAATTCTGATTTTTAGCAGAGAAATTCGGCTATTTGAGCTGAATATATATTTCTAAAATATAATTTGGTAAACTTTATCAAATAATTTAAGGAGCTTTACTAAGGAGTTTTTTTCTTGGGTTCAGAACTATAGTACAGTGGGTAAGGTGTTTACTTTGCACATGGCTGATCCACGTTTGATTCCCAGCTTCACATGTGGTCCCTCAGTCTCTGCCAGGAGTGACCCCTGAGTGCAGAGCCAGGAGTAAGCCTTGAGTACAAAGCAATGTGGCCTCCTAGTCCCCCCAAATGGGGTCATTGCTAGGCATAATAAGAGATTGTTATGAAGTTGTGCTAAATATGTTCCACTGTGCACTGATACTGGTCCATTGACTCCATGGGCTTGGAATCTAGAAAGTAATGAGGGTCCATATATTTGATACCATCCTGATAATTTGATAAATTTCTTTCCTTTATTCTTATTATTGGGAGGGTGGGATACCCAGCTGTTCTCAGGGCTTATCTCTGACTCTGTGCTCAGGAATCACTCCAGCAGTTCTCAGGGGACCATATGCAGTGCCAAGGATTGAATCAGGTTTAGCTGTGTGCAAGGCAAGTACCTTTACCCCTATACTATCTCTTGGCTGTCTTTCGTTCAAAAGAGAACAAAATGACTTTACTTTGTAATGCTGCTTGGCAGATAACACTAATGGTTCTTTGACTGGATGACTGTAGTACAGAAAATCTCACCTTGATAGGTGGACAAAGAAGAGGAGAGAGCTGAAGATGCAGCTTTTATTATTTGATTAATATTATTTGTCATTTGGGATCATGGTTGATTTGGGTTTGGTGTTCCTCCTTAAACATTGTTTATCCTTTTGCTATTTTATTGCAAGAAGTAGATGAGTAATAAGAACATTTAAAATGATAGTATGGGGGGCCGTGGCAATAGTCCAGCAGGTAGGGCATTTGCCTTGCACGCAGCCAACCTGGGTTCGATCCCGGCATCCCATATTGTCCCCTGAGCACCACCAGGAGTAATTCCTGAGTGCAGAGCCAGGAGTAACCCCTGAGCATTGCCAGGCGTGAGCCCCCCCCAAGAAAAAGCAAAAAAATAAAATAAAATGATAGTATGTTGACAGAGGTAGTACAGCAAGTAAGGTGCTTGCTTTGCATGTGGCCAACCAGAGTTTGATCCCTGGCACCCCATATGGCTTCCAAAGCACCACCAGGAGTAATTCCTGAGTAAAGAGCCAGGAATATCCCCTGAATATGGCTAGGTATGGCTCCAAAACAAAAAATAAACTCAGGAGCTTAATGCATTAGTACCTCCCATGGTTGTATCAGTTATCTGGGCTCAGTAGAGCTCTTGGGATCTTTCATGAGATTGTAGATAGCAGAAGAAACAGGAGTAATCATATGCAGCATGGAGTTGTGGTTCAAAGATTTGTCACCTCGGGTAGGACGTATGCGATAGTGGGGCTGCTTTGACATCTCTTACCATGCAATCTTTCCACACATCTGCCTTGAACTTTTGGGGGAAAGGGGCCTTACCTGGTATTGCTCAAGAGCTTTTTTTCTGTCTCTGTGCTCAGCAGTGACCCTGACAGTACTCAGGGAAACATACAAGGTTCCAGGTATCAAACCACGTTCAGCTGGTGGCAAAGCAAACGCATTAACTCCTGTGGCTGTCTCTCTGGCTCTTGCCTTGAACTTCTTTACACCATGGTGGTATCATTTTAGTAGATAAATATATATATAATTTTCACTATTTTTATTGTAAATGCATATATATACATTTTATATATACATTTATATATTATTTATATATATCATTTATATGTATATATACATTTACAATGAAAATAGTTTCCCTGAACAAGTTCCTGAAGATCCAGAAGAGAAGAATGAAACTTTCTTTCATTGAAATCATACTGTATGCCAGATGTCACTCTAGACCTATGATAAGTATGCCTCTTTTTCTGCCATGTAGATGGGGGGGTGGTGTTGGAGAGGGCAAATGTACCAACACCTTTAATAAAAGCTGCCAGAATCATGGAAGTATTTATTTGGCAATTGCAATCTCTCAGGGCCAGAAAATTTTGTTTCTCAGTCTAGAAGTTCTCACCATCTAGTGAGAGAGACTAAACAGATGTTCTTACTAGGATTACACTGTGATAAGCCCATGTGAGGGACTTCTAAATTACACTGGTAAGCAGAGGATGGGAGGAGTTCCAGGAAGAGTTTCAACTCAGAGAAATTATACAGGTGAAGAAACAAGGAACATTTCCGTTAGGAGAGGATACTCTGTGTAATGGTTCAAAGATGAAAGAATTTAGGCATCATAGTAATGGAAATAATTCTGTATCACTGAGGGACAAGGTGGATTCTAGAGTGACCGAAGAGACTGCCTGAGGAGAAGCCATGGGAAACAAACTTTGACTGCACTTGTCAAAATTTTGCCTAAATAAGAGTCATTGATAAACGGTTTGCTCTAAGCTTGATTTTAAGTGCAGATGTGGAAAGATTAACTTTCAGGCGTTTTCTCCATTTCAATCAGGAATCCATTCCATTACAGAGCTGAGGGGGGATTTTTTGTTTTTGTTCTGTGGTTTTTATTTTGGAGGGAAGGTGGAACTTGGGAATATTTTTCTGTTTATACCTGGCTGTATACAAGGGTTTCTTCCTATTTTGCAGTACTGATTATAGCTAGAGTCTCAAGGCATAGGATATCATATACTCTTAAATGAGTCATTGATTTGCTTATTTATTAATGCATTTATCTAGAAAAAGCAAATTTGGTCTCCACTTTCTCCAGCTGTACAGATTGGACTTGATAGATATAAGTATTAGCTACTGACGCACATTATTATGCAGAAGTCCTGGCAATCACTTCAGGGAAAACAGTACGCAATCCCTTGCTAGCCTCTTCCTCCAGCTATTCTGAGGAGCCTTTAAAATGACCCCTCTCGTAAACCTGAATGGAGGATGACAGCAGTACTGCAGAGCTGGGTGCAGTGGCTGAGGTGGGGCCTGGGGACGGGGAAACAGTGTAGAGGGGAAGAGACCAGAACCGCCGACCGCCCGCAGCCGCCGCCAGCCCCACTCCCCCTCTCCTAGGCCCTCTCGGGACTGGAAAAGCAGTTCCTGCCTTTTGTTGTTCAAGGATCACAACCTGTGCCCCCAAACCAAAACGCAGCAACCGCTCGGGTTTTAGGTTTTCTGGTGTTTGCCTCTCTGCAAGTCCTTTTCTCAAACTCTGGGATTTCTTGTGTTCTTTCTGGGAACCCGTGCTGCTTTCTCTGTCCCTCCCACTGTTTCACAACCTCGACTCAAGGGCAGGCCCTCCCGCTCCCTCTCCCCTCCTTCCACCTGACAGGGACCATAAATAACCCAGGCTCCCCGTGTTCCCAGCTGAGAACAAAGTTGAAAGTTTGCCTGCAGCTCGCTGCCACCCCCCTCCAGGGCCACTTCTTTGTTTTTTTCAGGTTTTTTCATTTTTTCTTTCTTCTTTCTCCCTCCACCTGGATTGACCATTTCTTCATCCAAATGAAAAGAAGAGTCCAGTCGCCTGCTGGTGAAACGCGGCACCTCACGGCCCGCTCTAGATTGAAGGCAGTCTCGTTACCCCGCTACCCGGCTAGGCTCCGAGCCCTGGTATCAAATTACTGAAAGTCTACACCGGCCAGTCCTCATATTTACATACAAATAACTCCAAGGGCTCGCATTTATGTCACCATTCTGTCCTGCTAGAGGCTTGCCAGAAGAATTTTTAATCCAATCAGAGGGAGCTTTAAAAGGATGTCTGCCGACTGATCAAAAGGATTCTAATCTCAATTAAATGTTGCCAGGTTTTGCTGCTTTTTCTTTTTTCTTTTTTAATTTGGTCTGAAATATCGAAAATCTTTGTCCTCTGAGTGGGAAATGATGTGTGATTCCTCAGTGGCCTCGGAGGAGCCGAAGATGCTGAGAGGAGTTTAGCGGTGGTGGTGAAGACGGTGGACACCGTTGGTTTGTTGGGGCTGATTTGAAGGTACAGCCTAAGTCACTGCTTTAAGGAATTCCTGGAAACATCAGGAAACGTTTGATCAGCCTAGCCTGGTGGAAATGGCTTTACTACAGAGTAAGATCTTACTTTCAGTTGTACTTGGTGTGTACTGGGGTTTTTTTGTTTCATAGCCAGCTGATGTGCAAATACTCCAGCTGCAACAAGTTACTTAAATCTCTTGGTACTTGGTAGCAATAAAATAGTTGATCTGTTTGTTATTACTTTTTTTTATATTTGCAAAAACAGTAGTTGACCGTGTATTTTTAGACTTGATTCGTCGTTTAAAAACGGAGCACTTGTGGTTTCCTGCGTCTAAATGAATGGAAATTATAACTGGCACTGAATGAAGGAATTGGAAAATAAATATCTGTACAGATGAATCATTTACCTTTGCGAAAACATAACATACAGGCTCATGGAAATCTCTCCTAGCCAGCCACACTTGTGTCCAGAACAGAGATTAAGAGAGATAGCGAGGAGTCTGTGTATGCAAAAGCAACTTTCCCCTAGTCTCTGCTACTTTTTGAGAAGGATGGGAAACATCCCAAAGGGCAAAGACATCTGAAAAACCTGCCCTGTCACTCCTGGAATGTGGTTTTTCCACGTGAGGTCATGTAATGCATATGCAGCTAATAAAAATATTTTATGTGATTAACTCTTTGGAGTGAGAGTTGAAGGGAAGGGGCTTCTTTCATATTCTGAACCCTCATTGGATCACTGTGGAGAAAGTTGCTTCCCAGCTAGGACTTAAGTATTGGCACAGCTGGGCCGAGTTGTTAATTTGATAGGTTGAGAAACAGCTTGAAATTGGTGTGTTCTAAGGTGGCTCAATTGAGCAGTTAAAGAGTTCAAGTAAATAACTTTCTAGTTTGGTGTATAAGCTCCGAAGTGAAGTTTGTATGTTAAAAAGATCATTAAAGGAAAGGCTTGTCTTTTCTACATTTAATTTCAAAAGAGTAACAAAGAAGTCAGTCTTCGTTTGCAGACTCTGTTTATTCAAATAGTACTCTTGGTGAGTGAGGTGAGTGAGGAAGACTAGCCTAAAAGACACCTTTCTAAGAAAAGGGGGCGAGGGAGGGTCTTGTGAAGCTGTGATGTTTAGGAGGCTGGGAAATTTTTTAATTGATACTTAACACCAAAATCTTTTCCTATTTAACAATTCAGTGCCAATGTGTGTACCACCAGTGGCTCGCACTAGGATGTGGCTTAATGAAAGCATTGCCGGACCAGTGTTACCATGTTAAATTCACTCTTAAGATTATGACTAACCTTTACCTATACTCTGTTTTTCCTTCTAAATGGCACTTAGAAATACTATCCCGGAGATGGGGGAGAGGAATATGGAAAAAGCAGGCGATTTGCTGATGGCAAAAGCAGAGATGACATATTTTCCTAAGTGAAAGCTTCTGAATTGGGGCTGTTTTGTGAATTCACAGGTGAAGATGCGATGACAGGAGACACAGAAAAGTATCTTGGGCCACAGGACCTCAAGGAACTGGGAGATGATTCTCTTCCTGCGGAGGGTTACATGGGCTTTAGTATGGGAGCCCGTTCCGCCAGGTATTTTATCCTTACTATGTTTTTAATAGTTAATTGAAAACAACCATAACTTGTCATAAAACCAAAAATCATTTCCATTTTATTTTAAATTTACATGATTCCAGAATGTGCTTTTGGTTGAGGATGTGAATTTGGTGAAATGTTCTCACATCCAGTGTACATGCTCTGCTATTTTCTTGTGTGGTTTTCAGTCTTTAATTTTGTGTGATGTAACCTGTTAACCATTTGTTCTCTTTTCACCCTGCCTTGCCGGCATGCTCCAAGCATAAAACAGCAAAAGAGCTCACTGACAAAACTGGGAGAACCAATCTGGGTTACATATTTCAAAACTAAAGTATGTTCTATGTTGAAAGGAGTCATTTTCCAATAAGTAAGAAATGTGTCATTTTTGGTTCACACTTTTCATTCCCTAGTCTTACTACTACAAAGTGCTTCATACTTCAGATGTAAAAGGACATTGTGAGGGGGGAAAAGCATATTCTTACTAAAATTATCTTTGTATTTCAGTGTCTTTTCTAAAATTCTAGCAGTAATTCATTTATAAATGACATGTTAAGGGTATAAGTGACTTCCCAAAAAGTCACTGACCAAGATTGGTGGCAAATTTGATCCTTAAAACGGAGGCATAAAGCTTTTGTATTTGGAAACATTGGTTCCACTTTACTCTTGCTCTGGTTCAAAGGAATAGAATCTTTTACAGAATTCGGGGACTTCTTTTCCCTGGTTGGATTAACAGCATGTTTGCTGACAGCCAAGTTATTTTCAAGCTAATAATTAAACCTTCTAAGCCAGGGCCCTCAGGTCATTTTCCTATGGTTTAAGGATCTGTTGTAAAAAGTTTCATTGTCTAATAGTTAATGTCACTTCCCACAAGTAAACCTGGGAGTTTATTCACGGTGTCATTGATGTGGCTAGTTTAGGTACAGAATGGGCTGTAAAATGTTTTCAAGTTGGTCTTTTCTTAAAATAGTTACTTGGAACTTCATTTAACTTTATAGAACTTTTGATTTATAAATAGTTCTGAAAGAGCCTAAAGTCTGCACTATCGGTACAATTATAAAAGGGGAAATCAAGATCTAAGTGTTCTTAATGTTTCAGGTAATAAGTCACCAATGAAAATATGTAAATCTTAAAAGATCTGAAAGAAAGATTTTATTTTGCTTTTATAGCTTTGGCAATCTAATAACCAGCATCTTTTCTCCCTTTGCGAATATATGGCATATTTTATAAATTAAATCACAAGGGAAAATTGGAGCAGCTGACATCTAGTGAAATATGAAAACAATATTTTTCTCATCTTATTTTATTAAGACAGTGCTCAGAATTTCACACTTCTAATTTTGATTGTACATTATTATTTATGGCTACTATATGTGACTCATTTTTTACATTGGCAACTTATGTTATGCTCAGAGGCAAGATTTTAAAAAACCATAAAGCTGATATCATTTTAAAGTATTGTGACAATATTACCAACTATCATATTCTGAGTGTAACATTTAAGAAAGATTACATTAGATGTGTAATTCATTCAGTCATAACTTTTTTTTCTTTTTTCCCCTGTCTGATTTTTTTTTTTTTTTGCTTTCTACTTCTGTTTTGTTCCAAAAAATACTTTAAAATAGTCCCAAGATCAGGTAAGAAGACATGGCGTTGGCATTGTTTCTCTGCCCTTCCCTGGTGCATTTTCTCATTTTTATTTTCTTCGGCATTGTGCTGTGATGTGCTGTGACATGCTTCTATGTGCTTTTTACTTTTTTGTTTTTGCTTAGCATTAGAATCTGTGTTGTGATTCTTGGAAAAATTAACAAGTAGCAAAATGTGTGAGATGCAGTCAGTGATGCAGAATTCAGTGAATACTGGAGGCATTTCTTTCCCTTAACACAGTTTGTGTAGTGCATGAAATAACTGAAGACATTGCACTGGTTTCAAAGAAAACGTTTTAACTTAAAAGATCCTTTTTTTCTGGTTACTATTTTATTTAAGTTGTGCTAGGTATGTTTATATAGTTGTAGAATTTTTGAGACATGAATTTTTATAACACTTCCTGTGTTTAACACTTAGACTATATTGAAGGCTGCAAATAATATAGTTGACATTGAAACTATTGTTAAAACAATTTAATTGTTAGTTTAAAGCAATTTAATTCTTTCCAGACCACCATGCAAATAAACTCTCATTTTAGTAGCTGAAAGAACTTCAATGTATTTAGAGTATTGAATCTTAGTTACATCATTAAGTTTGGTGTCCTTAATGGGCTCCATCTGCCTAGTATAAGTCGGTCTGGAGCAATGAAGAGTGAGAACTTACAGGCATTTTGTAAACAGTAAACCTTCTCAGGCCTTTGCTTGATAGCTCACAATTCTCTCTTCTGTAATTGGTACTTGTGCAAGAAGGAGGATGTTGGAAAAAATATCAACAAATCTTAGACATATTTAAAAGATGATATCAAAATGAATATACATTTCTTTTGGAAAACTTCTAAAGGTCTATACTTATAATAAAACTATTCTCGGGGCCAGAGCGATAGCCCAGAGGATAGGGCGCCTGCCTTGCACGCGGCGCCATGCTGGCCCAGGTTCAATCCCCGGCATCCCCATATGGTCCCCCGAGCACCGCAAGGAGTAATTCCTGAGTGCAGAGCCAGGAGAAACTCCTGAGCATTGCCGGTGTGACCCAAAAAAAAACTATTCTCACATTGGGCCGGAGCGATAGCCCAGCTGGCGGGCTGTGCTGGCCCAGGTTCCATCCCCGGCATCCCATATGGTCCCCCGAGCACAGTGCAGAGCCAGGAGAAACCCCTGAGCATTGCCTGATGTAACCTAAAAAGCAAAAAAAAAAAAAAAAAACTATTCTTACATAGCACCAGGTTAACATGTGCTGTGGGAATGTCCAGTGCACAGCAGAACTCACTTATTCTCCAGTCATATCACAGGAACAAAGTGAACATTGTAATGAGAACTTAGAAGTTATACTCATAGCAGAGCACCATGCCAATAAAGCCAATAAAAATGAAATCATCTAAATTTAAATAAGACAGGTCCAGTTCTTCAGTCACATTCAGTGCTCAGGATTCAGGCATGGCCCCCATTTTGGACAGTGCAGATTTTGAACCATCATTGCAGAATGTTCTATTGAATGCTGTTGAGTTAGCGAATAGAAAGAGGATCTCTGATATTTGAAAGCTCATATTGTATCTGGAGAAAGTTAAAGGCTAGAAAAAGGACTATCCAGGGGGAAAATGTTGGAACTAAAACAAAAATAAACTAAGTTATGGGTCACATGACTGGTCAGAGGTGGTCAGGGGCAGCTTCTATATAGGTATATATGCTCCTCTCTATAGGGAGATAAGTTTTTTTTTAGGGGCGATTGGAGCTCCTATGTCCAGCTTCTAATATTGTGCTTTGCTCAAATAGTCACTTCAGTCTTTCCTGAATTAACACAATTTAATAATTCTGTAAGGTTTGGGAGGTAGGATGAACCTTAAAGATCTCATAGCATTTTGGTAAAGTTAAGGCTCAAACCCTAGAAAAACAGTGTTGCTCATCCATGAAGGCACTCAGAAAAACTTGTGCAATTCAGGGCCCTCATATCTTGATATAAGAATACTGACTTTTGGGTAGTCTGTGATGTCCTAAAGGGGAAGCACTGTTTTGTGTAAAAGAAGGCATTTCCCCCTATTTATCTATTTCACTTTTCCTGTCAAATAAACACAAGACAAGTCCAAGACACAAGTGTGACTGATTCTGCTGGCAAGATAAGCACCAGCACACTGAGACTATTACTTACCCAGGCAGAGACCGGTGGTAACTTCCCGTGGTCTCATATTCCACATCAAGGACAATACCAATACGATATCTTAAAGGTTTCATATTCTTCCAAGGAACCTCCAACCTCTTATTCCAAATAAGAGGCATTGAAAACCTACTTCAAGACAGCTGCCCAGGTTTTGCGAGGAAAGAAGAAGGAGAGGGTTCCATAACATCTCATGGCCTTCTTCTTCCAAGTTGCTAGAGAATCACAGCCTCTCCACTGAAATTTAATTTGCAGCCCGTGTCTGCTGAGTGACCTGTGTGGGTGTACATAGGGTTATCAGGGTTCTGTGACTGAGCCAGTCTTCTCCAATCCCTCACTGTGTTTTCAGTTTGGAATCATCATGGTGTAAGGCATTTGGGGACATCAGGGAACTTGGACTCTAGGAAAATCAGGCTGTTTAGGGATTTGAGAGAGGCAAAACTGGACCAATAGAAGGAGTGAGAAAGAAAGGAGTAGAGCAAAGCAAAGATAGAGAGAGTAACCATACATGAAATTTGAATTTTGAATTCCAGAAGATAAGCAGAAGGTATATATATATTTTCCATGAGTTGCTTGTTTTGCATGAGTAGCAATATAATGGGTCAAACACATACCTGGTTCCCAAATATTTATAAACAGACTCACTTACATTTAGTACTGCTCAGTAGTCAGTGCAGAGTTTGTATACAACTGTTATGCAGTTGTAACTGCAGTTACAACTCTAGAGCAGTTGAAAGAAAGGAGCAAAAAAGAAAGCAAACTATCACATATTGTTAACACAGAAAAATCTCTGAGAATATCTAGTGGTATATGTTTCTTCTCAAATGTCGTATTTGTTCAACTGTCATAGTAAAGCATCCACTTTTCCTGTGTTTCGTCTTGCAAACTTTTTAACTAATTGGCCCACTGTTAAACAAAACCTGATCATGAGATTGTTAATGAGTCCCTCAGATACAAGGGATGTTAGTTTGCTAATGTCTTTTAAAGAGCAACTTTTGTTGATATTTTTAGTCATATTGCATGTTCATTTAGTTGCATGCATTAATTTTTTTTATTCATCTCATTATCATCTACCACTCTTGAATGGTTAACTGTAAATACAACAGCCTCCGCTCCTTCAGTTCGGATAGGTCTTACACCTTGAACAGAAGCTCCTATGCACGGGACAGTATGATGATTGAAGAACTCCTCATACCATCCAAAGAGCAGGTACGTCTTTCAGAATACTTCTTTGATCATTTAGTGTTACTTATGTTATTAAATCAAGCACTTTGCTCGATTTCTGCATGTTTGTTTTGCATATTAAGATCTTATTCTATCAGTTAATGATTAGTTTATCCCATAACCATAGCCTTCTCTCCAGTAGGTGAATCTCTAAAAGTACCACAGAAAGAAACTCAGAAAGTCCCCTAGAAACCATATGCATAACTAATTTCTTTTTTTTTTAGTTTTTTTTTTTTTTTGCTTTTTTGGGTCACACCTGGCAATGCTCAGGGGTTACTCCTGGCTCTGCACTCAGGAATTACTCCTGGCAGTGCTCAGGGGACCATATGGGATGCCGGGGATCGAACCAGGGCCGCCATGGGCTGGCGCGTGCAAGGCAAACGCCCTACCCGCTGGGCTATCGCTCCCGGCCCCATAACTAATTTCTACATCAAGTAGTTTTCAGTTTTTTTAAAGAGTTAATAATTGTTAGCTAAAGTTGCTAACATCCATATGAATGTTTGATTTTGCTAAGTAAACTATGTATTCATGTTGGAACTTGTTAAAGTTGTTTTTAGAAAGTAGTTAAAGATTAGATTGGTCATGTTTTTGATCCCTTAGCTTCAAAGCTGTCTGTTCCAGACCTTCTCAGAAGATTGTTGTAGTTTTGCATTCTGCCAGAATCTGTACTTAATTTATTTTGCATCTGCGTAGCTCCTTCAAAAAATTAAGTTTTGAGAGGATAGAGAGATGGTACAGTTTGTCAGAGCATTTGCCTTGCACATGGTTGATCCAGGTTCCATCCCTAGGCAATGTATGTGCCCCCCCCCCCCCAAAGATCACCAGGAGTAATTCCTGAGTGCAGAGCCAGAAGTAACCCCCTGAACATGGATAGGTGTGTAACTTCCCCCCCAAAACTGTGATGTTGAATAGATAATAGTTTCATATCAAAAGTCACAGCAATGTGGTAGTTTGCATTTGAGCTCAGAATGATTCATTATTCTAGAGACACACGATACCTTGTTTTAATGAGCACAGTCATGATTTGATACCTGATGAAAATGTTTATACCATCAAACTAACGTTAAACATGCTTACACACATCGTAAATGGCGGTTTTGCTGGGCATTTTTTCATTGCACAGTGCAGATAAATCGGAGCAAATGAGTAAGTGACAGGCACATATCAACACATTGTTAGCAGGTAGTCAGACCTTTGGGATACATGCAAAACTAGAGATAAAGACTCAGATACACAGCTGTGTACTGTACTTCACAAGGACCTACAATAATTTCGTGACTTTAAACCCTTCTAGAACATTTTAATAAACATATTATGGCGGTAAGTACAGTGATTGTACAGTTTTTGTCTAGACAAAGAAAGGAACCTTTTGTAGAATGATGATAGGTGCTATTGTATATAATAGCGTGAGTGTTAGCCTTAAGTAAGGTGCTTGTCTCAAGCAAGAAAGCTAAATTATTCTGCATTTGGTGACTTTATTAGTAATACTTGTAAGTCTAGAAATGCTTATGATTTCCTTTGTCCTGTGAAAACCCAACAAAATTTACAAGGAGATAAAAGGAGACATTTTATGTAATGACTCATTCTGTAGTGGAGTAGCAGATTCTTGCCTCAATTTAATTGTGAATTGTCTTTCTAAATATGCAATTTAGGACAGGGCCTGAAATTGGGACTGCCATCATCCCCACACCCCCAGTGCCATCTTCACTTTTTACCCCATAGTTGCATTTCCTCCTTATTTCTACACATCTCTGAAAAATTCATCAGAGATTTGAAAAAAATAGAAAATGCAAAAAGACATCCTAGGGATATCTAGAGGGCATCTGATAATGTATTTGTTATATTAATTAGGAAATTATTAGTCATTTAGTAATTTTAACTTTTGAAGCTGTGCAGAAAAATGTCTGTATCAAAGGGTATGATTTCCAAGGCTTTCAGGAATAATAAGGAATAATAAGGCTTTAATGACTTAAGGAAGGTAATCCTTAAATCAGCAATTTCATGTGGCCTGATATAAAAGTTTGTGTGGTGGGTTGGGGTGAAGTAAAAAGTGAGACAGAGACAGAAAGAAAATATGGTAAAATGTTCTTAGCTCTAGATGGCATGTATATGAATATTCCGTATGTAATTACCAAAAAAATTTGTTATTGTTGGCATCTTAAGGCACTCAGGAATCCCCCCTCCCCGGTGATTCTTGGCCAACTAGCTGGGGGTTCAATTCTAGGGTGCTACTCAGGCCTTTACCAAGATCACTCTGGTAATGCTTGGGGGCTTCCAGAGCTCTACTTGGTAATGTTCAGGGCACCATGCGGTGCTGGGAATCAAACCTCAGTTTCCTCATGGAAGACATGAGCCTGAAATCCTGAGCTATCTCTCAAGTTCTTTTATGTGTATCTCAAAAAGTTCTTTTATTTATATGAACACCTACAAAGTAAAAAGCCTGGAAAGGGAAAAAAAAATTTTGACAAAGTCATATTAGTTTTGTTAATCCAATGTGCTATTGTGCAAAAGAGAGAAGGTTTATTAATATTATTTTTAATAAATAAATAAAATGGAGTCCCCTGCCACCCCAGTATTGCTTTTGTTTGAGAGCGTGCAGCAGGTCTTAAATGGTTTGAATACTTAAGGCACTGGTACAGATTTTAACTGCCTTGTCATTACCCAGCTGAGAGTTGCTTTGATAAGTAAAGGTATAAAGTGAATAAAAATTAACTCTCCATGAGCTTTTCTTTTTCACCTAGCATGGACCTTACCTACATGCAGCAAAATCATCTCTTCACTATCCTACTGCTGATTAATCAGCTTGCACATTAACCATAGAAAAGTACAGCTAAAACCCAAGATAGTTCACACTGTCCCCAGACCGTGTCATCCAAAATGTGTTTGGTTGAAGGTAGATGTTGACGCCAGAGCTGGGAAAAAAGGTTGGGAGGATTATCCCCACCCCATTCCCTACTGGGCCTTAATCTTGAGTAGCCAATAGATATTTTGTTCACCATGGATAATCCATATTTATCATAGACTATTTTATTGCTTGAATAGAATCCCTATTTTGGGGGGTTTTGTTTGTTTGTTTGTTTTTGCTTTTTTGGGTCACACCGGCGATGCTCAGGGGTTACTCCTGGCTCTGCATTCAGGAATTACTCCTGGCGGTTCTCGGGGACCATATGGGATGCCAGGGATGGAACCCGGCCAGCCATGTGCAAGGCAAACACCCTATCCGCTGGACTATTGCTCCAGCCCCTAGATTCCTTATTTTTGAAACCCTGTTTTTTTGTCTTGTTATCAAACTCACCGACAAATAGACTTCTAAGTCTTAAATTAGCCAAAATGTAGTAGTAGTTGTAGTGGTAGTGGTAGTTGTAGAACTATTATTATTACTGAAGCAGAGACTTTTAGTCCAGATTGCTCACAAGGATCACCTAGGTAGAGTGTCGACTATATTCTGAAGACGTTCATTCAGTATGACTTCTGGTAGGATTACTCATAGATAAAAGAACAAGAATCATTTAAAGATATAGTTACCTTTTTAGGGATGTGTAGTTTGGGCCACATCACATGCTGCAGTGCTCAAGGGCCTACTGCTAGCTCTGTGCTTTGTACTCCAAGGTCACTCCTGGTAGTGCTCAAGCAACATGGGGTACTGGCAATAGAATCAGGACCTCCTGCAAACAAAGCATACATTCAACCATCGAGCTATTTCTCTAGCCCCACGTCAGTTGATTTTTACCTGCCTACCTCCATAGCTACCTGCACGGCAGAGCCTGGCAAGCTACCCGTGTCGTATTTGATATGCTAAATACCAGTAACAATTATAGACCTCATTCCCATGACCTGATGGAATGGTTTGAGGCTCTTTATGTTCCTGGAGCAAGCAGGTGCCCTCGGGCTCTACTTGCATGAGACAGGACATATGGAGATGTTACTGGTGCGGCGCCCGAGCAGTTCGATGATGAACGGGAAGACAGTGATGCAGTGATACCTCCATAGTACCTTCCTTATAGATTTTGACAAGATATGACAAGATATGACATTTTGCTCTATTCCCATTTATGCTCCCCTTACCCAGTCATTTGTAATTTAAAAGGGGCTGAGATATACCCTTTGCCTCCACAGATGGGCCTGCTCCTGGCCATCTAGAGCATTTTCTGTCCTGAATTACCATGATTGCATTAGAGTGAAATGTAAAATCTAGTAAAACTTCAGTTTAAAACTTGTTCTTGCCTTTTGGGGTGACTGTGCTGAACAGATACGATAGCCACTGGAGATGGAGCATGAAGGAAAGACTTTGAACCTTGACAGCTTTGGGCCTTGTCTGACATCAGACCATTTGGACTTCCCCAGTAAATTAACTCAGCCTATGTGTGGGAAGGAGTTTTCTTAAGCCAGTTTAATTTGAATTTCTGTCCTCACCAATATACCTGCTGTTACTGGTGGAAAAACCTGGCGTTAACTTCCACATACCAAGATTTCCACATAGGAAATCTTAAAAGTACTATTTAATCTTGAGATATTATATTCTACTCTCTCCATAGAAATAAGCAGTAACTGAAGAAAAGAAAGTGATACATGTTTTAAGAGAACAAATTAAAAATTGGAGGTTTTCAAACCACCCACCTCCTAAATAATAGAGAAAAGTTTCTCTTTGCCCGTTGACCACTCAAGAACGAGCATTTAATCTTCCTTTCAGGCCTGTATATCTGGGCAGTGCAGCACTCCACAGCCCCCGCTCTAAGATTAGATTGTTTCCTTTTGCATAGTTCTCCTTTCAAAAGTGATAGGCCCACGGAGTTTGTGCCTAAGGGGACAGTGGCAGGGCTTCAAAGAGAGAATAGAAGGTTTGACTAAAGCTGTTTGTGAACAGTTGCATTAGCCATTTGAGTGGTAGCTGTGGTGATAATGCTGCCTTCTGTAGCCCTGTGGAGGCTCTGGGTAGCCTCCACTTACCCTGAGGAGCTGTCACTTTGTGATGGGTCTCAGCTACCCCCAAAGCCTAAGAATCCAGAGTCATTTGGCTATGAGGCTAAGGAGGCTCTTGTGTATTTTGCATTTACTGCATTTTGTGTTTTATCATATAATAAAAACTAATGGACAAACTGATGGATTCTGAAGAAGTTGTAAAATTTTCAATATACAGGCAATAGGTAATCATTTAAGTAATTGAACAGAATACTTAACTCCAGATGGCCAGCAGCCAGTTTTTCACCTGTACCTCTCCACCTCTTTTCACCCTGAAAACCCCCCACATCAGCAGGTTAACCTTCTGTTTCTTTCCTTTAAGCTCATTCTTACGGGACTCTCAGAAATGTGCCTGGTAGCAGAAGGTAGCCAGCCTGGGATTAAAGATTTGCTAGAGATAGTCTCCCGGAAGATAAGCAGCACTTTTGACTAGTGACATTTAATATGCTGCTATTTCTCTTCAAAATGCTTTGCCAGCATTGTTTAGGTGATCCATCAACACCTCGCAAAGATCCTCAGTAAGATTAAGAAGTTTTTGCTGGCAGAGAGCTTGGTGCTGTAACTTAAGGGAGTACCATTAGCTTTTGACATGTTGTGTGGTGGGTGTGGGTGGTGGGGTCGCCACACTCTTACCTACACACTGACCTTTATCCACCTTTCATTGATGTTGGTAATGAAATTATTTTGACATTTGGAACTTCTAAAGAATCTAACTGCATTATAGTCTATAATGAAATTTCAAACAAAAGTGTCTGAGGGACAATAAAAGTTGACTTCAAGGTGGCCAGAGTGATAGTACAGCAGGTAAGGCATTTACTGACTCTGATCCTAGCCTCTTCAGTCCATATGGCTCCTGAGCACCTCCAGGAGTAACTCCTGAGTGCAGAGCCAGAGGGAATTCCTGAGCATCACCTGGTATGACTCAAAAAAAAAAGCAATAAATAATAGTTGACTTCAAGAGAAATATTTTAGAAAAAAAATCTGTTTTCAGGTCAGAGCGATAGCACAGTGGGTAGGGCCTTTGCCTTGCATGCTGCCAACCTGGGTTCAATCACCAGCATCCCATATAGTTCCCGAGCACTGCCAGGAGTAATTCCTGAGTGTAGAGCCAGGAATATCCCCTGAGCATTACTGGATATCACCCAAGAAGAAAAAAAAAAAATCTGTTTTCACTCTTGATGTAAGCTTTTAATCACCATCTTCTCTTTGAACTAGTTTTTCTCATGCAGTCAATTTCTCCAACCCACCACTCATCATAATATCATCATCACATCATTGATATCTATCATCTCCCAATTGCCTTTTTAAATCCGGGGTGGGGGTGGGGAGGGTGCCAGGGGACAAATCCCGAGCCTCATCCCTGGGATATGTGCTTTGTCACTGAGCTAAGTTCCTATCCCCAGAGCTGCCTTGTGTTGGACCAGGCATGGTGTTAGCAATTATGATGTACTTGCAGTGAATTCCATGAACATGCAGTGTTGCTATCTGTTACCATGCTGCATCAGAATTTATTCCCCTATAACTGAAAGATTGTAGGCTTTGGTCAGTATCTCTCCCTTCCCTCATCCCCTAACCTCTGGTAACCACTCCTCAGCTGCCTTTTATTCTTAACTTCCTTTTTTTTCAAAGATGGAATTCCTCCATTCCTCTCTCTCTCTCTCTCTCTCTCTCTCTCTCTCTCTCTCTCTCTCTCTCTCTCTCTCTCTCTCTCTTCTCTCCATACCCTTCTTATCTCTCTCTTTCTTAGGCCTTGTGATTTACAGTGCTGCTAAGAATAATGTTCAGGTTTACTATGTTGCTGCACCATACCCAAAACATTGTCAGTGTCCCTCACTGTCCCTCAGACCTGTATATTTTATTTTATTTTATTTTATTTTTTGCATTTTGGGTCATACTTGGCGATGCTCAGGGGTTACTCCTGGCTCTTTGCTCAGGAATTACTCCTGGTGGTGCTCGGGGACCATATGGTATGCGGGATTGAACCCAGGCCAGCACAGGCAGGCCGTGTGCAAGGCAAACGCCCTACCCGCTGGGCTATCGCTCCGGGCCCCCTCAGTCCTGCTTGTAGGTCCCTCACACTGCACCTCTTGTTGCCCTTCCCCCCACTCACTGAGCAAACAGTTTTACCAGCAGGTTCTCAAGGGCTATTATCATTGTCTGTTGTTGTTACTTTGCTATGTTTCTCTCTCCTTAACTTACAACAGAGATCTCCAATACATTTCTACAAATTCTGTTTCCAACCTCCACACAGAATGTTCAAACAGACCTATCTAGAGTACCAATTTCTTGTTGCCTTCAATATCCACAGTAGGTACTGGCAATACTTTGTGTAGTTCTTTCTATAGATTTTACCCCAAAAATGCACTAACTAGATCATCTTATTTCATGCTTTTTAATCACCTTATGAGCTAGGTTTCATTGTTTCCATGTTACAGATTAAATAGACTGGAATCAGTCTTTCGAAATAGTTGACATTAGATGGTACCACTGAAAAACAGATCTTAGACGGAGAGCTGCATGAATTCATTGTGTTGTTGATCACTAGGGGCAGCGCCTTGCTGTTATAAATGTCAAGTAAGGCTGAACTGCGTTAATGGGAAGAGTTATTGTTTAGATGAGTATTCCAAACAAAGTGTGTTAAGTGTAGTCTTGCGTTAATCTAACAGGTTGTAATAATCTGAAAAGATATGCTGTCCTAAAAAGATGCATAGAGGGCTGCATTCTAGAACTCTTAAGAAAAAAAGACCTGTTACAAAAAATATATCCATATATTAGAATTCTATTTAAATTATATTTTTTGTTTTATAGCGTTCATAATTTTTCAGCCACTCTTACATTACTTGGCTCTTTCTTCACCCTCCTGATTACCTAAAGCAGAAATGGAAGTTCAATGAGCTTTTGGACTTGCCATTCACTGGGCTGTGAAGTGATGCAGCCTAAATTAAACCCAGATCATTTGTTATTTTCTTTGCCTTGGAGAATTAACACCCTCATCATTTCCCCATGCCCTGGCCCTGTAGGAATTTAGGACCACAGAGTGAAATTATCTTTGACTATCCTTTGCTTTCCTGGGCACCCAATCTGTTGACTTCATCCATCTGTTTCTTAACTAAACAGTGTTTACAGTTTTCTGATTAGATGCATTAAGTTTCGCTTATGACCTGTTATTGTTACATTAGCATATCTAGGCCCTGCTTTAATCTGTAAAACCAACTCCTACTGAACCCTGTAGGTAGCAAAGTTGACTGATAAAGCAAGTTAAGGAATGGACCTTTATGGGGAATGAAGAGTAGGCCTTCTGGAGAATTAAACAGCATTGGAGTTAATTAGACTTTCTTTCTTTTGTCAACAAACACTTTCTTCCCTTATGCCCTATTTCTTCCATGTCTGGACAGCTATTTCCAGACCTGGGCTTTGGGTGTGTCCGTGTTTGTAAGGTCAGTGTGTACTTGCTTTCTTATGATGAATAGCACTAGGAGAGAGTATTTTTGGAAAGTAGTAAGCTCTTGGAGACAGTGATTTCACCATTAGTCAGATGGTGGGTTCCATTGAATAATGAGCCTTTTGATTTTAATAGTAAAACTTGACATCATTTCAAAGATAAAGAATGGTGCAGTATTTTATTTCTTTTTTGATATGGGAGAAAAAACTCTCTAGTCACTGGAATTTTTCTTTACTGTCATGTTCCACTAAATCTACTGATGCTGGTTGTTAACTTTTATTTTTTTTTGGGCATTTGGGTCACACACGGTAATGCTCAGGGGTTACTCCTGGCTCTGCAGGAATTATTCCTGTTGCTGCTCAGGGGACCCTATGGGGGTTGAGCCCAGGTTAGCCCCCTACCGGCTGTGCTGGTTGTTGACTTCTTCACTTGATCACTTGACATTCCGTAATTCATAGATTTGCTCGAGCGGGCGCCAGTAACATTTCCATTGAACCCTATCACGTGCCAGTGTAGCCCAGTGGCATCTGCTTGCTTCAGGAATACAAAGGGCCTCAAACCATTTGTTCAGGATCTTGACGAAGAAGTCTGACCACCTTGTAGGTGGTCGGCCCCATAATCTTTTAACATCTAGTGGGATCCAGTCGGTAATGGCTCTAGTCCAGAGGTCATCTCTAGCGGTCGTCTCCAAACCGCATTACATGTTCAGCCCATCTGATTTTCGATGCCTTGGCAAACGAGACAGCGTCCCTAGCTCTGGAACAGCGATGGAGGTCAAAACTCCAAATTCCTGGAGCCAGAGCGATAGCCCAGCGGGTAGGGCGTTTGCCTTGCACGCCGGCTGGCCTGTGCCGGCCCGGGTTTGATCCCCGGCATCCCATATGGTCCCCCGAGCACCGCCAGGAGTAATTCCTGAGTGCAGAGCCAGGAGTAACCCCTGAGCATTGCCGGTGTGACCTAAAAAGCAAAAAACAAACAAACAAACAAACAAAAAAATACCTCCAAATTCCTTCTTTCACTTGAGTGAGGCGTGATATTCCAAGCATAGCTCTTTCAATTCCTCTTTGGGAGACACAAATAGCATTCTCATCCTGCTTTCGTAGGGCCCAGGTTTCTGAGGTGTATGTTAATGCAGGGAGAATGGTGGAGTCGAAGAGACGTGCCCGGAGCTGGAGGTTCTTTGTCTTTTTTGCTATTTCTTTGATATTTTGAAGGCATTCCATGCTCTCTTCCTCCTGCGCAGCTCAGGTTTTAGGTCGTTCATCTTGTTGCCTTCTCAACCTAGGTACACGTAACTGCTGTTGTCAAATTCTTTCAGTATCTCTCAAAAGAGATTTCCCTTCTCTGTGCAATCAGTTGGATATTACTGCCCAAGACCAAATGTGGCATGTCCTGAGGATTTAAGGAATAAATGAATTTGTAAAGGTGTAGAGCAGTTGTTAACACTGAACTGACAATAAGCTATGGTGTTGCTATTAATATAGAAATTTACAGGTTTCGAACCAGTAACTTGATTTGGGAATTTATAAGCTGCATTCTACTAACTGAAAGGGCTCCACTGGGTTTGTATAAGTATCTGTGTGTGTCTGTGTGTGTGTGTGTTTGTGTGTATAAGTTGCACATGGCAGTTACTAGAATGTTTTTTCCCTACAAAATTTTCAGATTTTAACTAAAAAACTAATGACTAGAAGTATTTTAAAATGTATAAAAGACTTTGAACTTTATGCATATAAGGATATGCTATTGTAATTTCCTTGTCAACATTGACATTGGGGCCAAACATTTTTTTGGGGGCTTGGTATAGGGGAAGACATTTCAGACAAACCTGGCAGTTTGTCTGAGAGCTTGTGGCTTTGTGCTCAGAGAACTGTATGTGGTGTCTTGGATTGAACTGGCATCAACCACACGAAAGGCAAGTACATTAACTCCTTTACTATCTTCTTGGCCCTGGTGCCAGAGTTTTAATAAACATTTTTGTTTGCTGTTCAGAGCAATCAGTCTCAATTGGAAAATGAGAGGGAGCCATTTTTCATTTGTGGTACATTTTCCTGGCATGTAGACAGATAGTGACTTAATGTATATATGTTATAAATTATTTCTCAGTCACATTTATGTGCTAGTTTTCATTTTAATTTGGTTATTTTTGTAGTGTCAGGGATAGGACCCTGGCTATCTTACATGCAAGACAAGTACACCTGGGCCAAGGATGTTTTGGTTTTGTTTTGATTTTTAATTGAATAACTGAATTTGGACTTCCCTCTCTTCAGAACTTCACCCAGCAGAAGAGCCTATTAAAGCCCACTCGCTTGGCCACTTGCATCCGTGTGGTTCATCAATAAATGCTGGATTTAGAAATGACTACAAGAGTATGCTACCCCACAGCAGAGCCTGGCAAGCTACCCGTGTCGTATTTGATATGCCAGATACCAGTAACAATTATAGACCTCATTCCCATGACCTGATGGAATGGTTTGAGGCTCTTTATGTTCCTGGAGCAAGCAGGTGCCCTTGGACTCTACTTGCATGAGACAGGACATATGGAGATGTTACTGGTGCCCGCTCAAGCAAATCGATGATGGACGGGAAGATAGTGATACAGCGATACAGTGAACTTTGAATTACAAAATTACAAAGATATTTATAACTGAATTGCAGGCATGTATTATTCTAGCATCAATCTTTCACCAGTGCCCTTTACCCTTCACCATTGTCCCCAGTTTCCCTTCTGCCCCTCTTCCTGCCTCTGTGGTTGTCACTTTCCCCCTCCCCCATTGTCCTAGTGTTCCCTTCCCTAACCTGTCACTCACATCCCTGCCTCAGTGCCAAGCTTCCTACTGAACACCAGTTTTTCTGCTCTTTGTTTCTTTGCTATTGGGTATTTGATAACCCCCTATAATTTACAGTCTTTTGAAAGTTTTATTATCAAAGTTACACAAGTACATGAAATCTCTTGCCAGTTTTACAAAACATGCTAGTTAGGGGAAAAAGTCAAAATTTTCAGAGCACCTTTCAGTGACACGCTTTTATGCTTCTGTGCAAATGATATGTGTATATTCTTCAGTTGATTTTTCCGTATTTCACAAATTACTGAATTTCAGAAATGGAAGATAAAACTCTAATTTTTTAAAACTTCTATCATTCTATCATGCATGTATCTCTTCTTTTCACATTCCCAAAAGAGGGTGTGTGTGTGTGTGTGTGTGTGTGTGTGTGTGTGTTTATGTGTGTGAGGGAAAGAGAGAGAGAGAGATACCAGCATGTAGAGCTTCTATTATTACGTCTATATTATATAATGGTTTTACTTTCTTTTCAACAAAATACTTGGCTTTCCTTAGAGCCTTTTCATTTACTTGTTGTCTGAACTTACCACTAGTCCAAACCCCAAACTTCTCCAGTTCCAAAAATCTCTCTAAATTTGCACTCATTGGTTGTTCTCTAGATTTCACCCATTTGCTCACCTCACTACAGCACTTACCAGTTTCTTTGTTAAGTCCATGACTGCAGTCCTTCTTGGATATCATCACCATTACAATTCACTCTTCTCATCATTAACCTTATATCTTCGTTATGGGGAGTGTATTTTCCAGTAATTCACAAAGTGGGAGAAATAACATTTTTTTAAGTTTTTTGTAACTGAACACATCATTTTTTGGTTTGGCTAGCTGTAGAATTCTGGGTAGAAAATTATATCTTTTCAGCATACTGAAGGAATTGTTCTATTAACCTTTATTTTTTTTTCCATTAAAGGTCTGATAGAAGTCTGCTACCCATGACCCATTTTTCATCTTTAAATTTTCAGGATCTTCCTTTGTCTTTACATTTTCAGCATCTAATGATGATGTGCCATTTATGTAATTTATATTCATTCATAGAGCTGCTCACTCAGTGGTTGACTTTACTCAAGAACTGGGAACTTCAGCTTGGGAAAGCAACTAAACATCTGATTTGCTTTTCTTCAGAACTTCATGTACTCATCCTATGATTTATTTTATCTTCTCTCCCATTTCTTTTATTTTAAATCTCCCTTTAGTTCCCCACTTCCCTTCCCTCTGTTGATACTGCAGTGACAGAGGTTGGTACAGTTGGCTGTGGTGCTCATCATGATTTGTGCTCTTGAACGTTGATGCTTTTGCACATCCTGGTTATGCCTCCCAGGGAGCACTGAGGTGCTCACATGTGTGCTATCAGGGGTTTGCACTCAGACTGTGGTGCTCACATAACATTTCAGCAGCAGTGTTTGTCAGGAGTTATAGACTTTAGTTGCAGTGTTTGTGCACAACTTTCTACAATGTTGCTAGAAGTTGCTTATAGAACCAGAGATTAAAAACAGCCAGGTGGCCAGGGTCTTACCTAGCACACGTGTTGACACCAAGGATCAAACTTGTGACCTCACACTTGCAAGCCATACACTTTAGGCACTGAGCCAACTTCAGGCCCCTTCTCCCTTCTGTTTTGTGAACTTTGTTGATGTCATAGTCGGTACTTGTCATAAGTTTAGTTTATTTCATAGGTATGAGAAGATCTCATCTTTTCTACTTTGGGGTGAAGGCTGAGCCTGAATCCAGCATTGCTTATTAGGACTTACCCCAACTCTACACTCAGGGATCACTCCTGGTGGTGTTCCAGGGACCATACTTTGTGCCAGGGATCGAATCCAGAAGGGTCGTATGCAAGGCTAGCACCTAATGTGCTGTACTATTTCTACAGCTTGTGTGTTTTAAATAATTGACTTATTTTATTGGGCTTCAAGAAGAAGTAGGTCTTTAATAGGACAAAAATTGAGATGGAGTTTTCTTTTGTTTTTGTGGGATAATAGTTGATCAGTTACAAAATATTCCTAGCTGTGTTCTCTTCAGATTTCTTCTATTCCTCAGTCCAGCTACTTCGATAAATTAAAACTTTTCTCTGTGATCTACATGTTTCAAACTATTTTCTGTTTTTCTTAAAAGCTGCTTCATCATTTTGTATATCACTGTCTTCCCGTTCATCATCGATTTGCTTGAGCGGGCACCAGTAATATCTCCATATGTCCTGTCTCATGCAAGTAGAGCCCAAGGGCACCTGCTTGCTCCAGGAACATAAAGAGCCTCAAACCATTCCATCAGGTCATGGGAATGAGGTCTATAATTGTTACTGGTATTTGGCATATCAAATGCAACACGGGTACCTTGCCAGGCTCTGCCGTGCGGGTAGCATACTCTTGTGAATAAAGCAAAACTTTGTGATCATTATTATTAAAACAAATTGTGACAAAAATAGAGTTTAGAGGAAGCAGGCTGGCTACAGAGAGAATACTCAGGATAGCCACCACTAGGGTGATGGGACAACACCCAACTGTGGTACTCAACCCAACATGCAATCAAAGTTTCAGGTCCATTAAACACACACACACACACACACACACACACACACACACACACACACACACATTGAATCCTCCACAGCAGTGCTCAGGGGGCTCCAGAAGCCACTCCTGGTGATACTCAGTGAACTGGCCTGAAAGAGCTTCTTGAGCCCACAGTGTGGGCTCAATCAATTTTGGAGTGATTTTGTATATATTTTCCATTAATGGTCCTATCTTACTAGTTTGTTTTATGTTATCTACATAAGAACTGACTTTAAATTTAGAACTGAACAAATGAGCATTTGAGTTTTTGTTAGGTATATTTCAATGCTCTGTTGATTGATCCACTTGTCACTTGGCTTCCCATTGTTCAACGATTTGCTCGAGCAGGTACCAGTAACATTTCCATTCGTTGGGAATGAGGTCCATTATTGTTACTCTTTTTGGCATATCGAATACACCATGAGTAGCTTGCCAGGCTCTGCCGTGACTCTGAATTCATCCCAGGGGACTCAGTCTTTTCTGTAGGACCATCAATCACCCATAGACCACGGGGCAGAGCCCTGGGTGTAGACAAGCCTGTCTCCTGTCTGCCACCTGCTGACACAGCCAGGCACTTCAGCCACACCTGCAACACCTCGAGAGGCAGGGTTGATTGATCCACCTTTTAATATTACTTATCTGATCCCTTATTATCACTTGTATCACTTGTCTTTCTGTTGCTCATTGATTTGCTCGAGCGGGCACCAGTAATGTCTCCATTCGTTGGAAATGAGGTCCACTATTGTTACTGTTTTTGGCATATTGAATACACCACAGGTAACTTGCCAGACTCTGTCGTGGCTCTGGGTTCACCCCAGGGGTCCGAGTCTTTTTTCTATGTCAGACCATCAACCATCCAGGGCCCACAGGGCAGAGCCCTAGGTGTGGATAAGCCTGTCTCCTGTCTGCCACCTGCTGACGCAGCCGGGCACCACAGCCACACCTGCAATATCTCAAGGAGAAGAATCCTTTAATATAGTCTTAAATATTTATTAGTTATAGTAATTTTATTAGTTATAAGAACTTTTTTGCGAATTTGAAAATAGCAGATGATCTGTGTAGGAAGTCATAGTCTCTATTTTGCTTTCTTCAGAGTTATCGTTGCTCAGAGGCTATTCTCTGCTTCTTGGCAGAAAAGACCCTTGGTAGTATGCAAAGGATCATATGCAGGGGGGGTCAAATCAGAGTTGTAGCCAACACACAGATAAGAAAAGCAAGTGCTTTACCTCCTGTACTATCTCTGGCCTTCATGCACCACAGCATTTTATGGATGCTGGAGTTGATATGGAGAAAAGTTGTATTGGGGCCAGAGCGATTGCACAGAGGGTAGGGAGTTTGCCTTGCATGCAGCCAGGCCAGGTTCTATCCCGGCATCCCATATAGTTCCTCAAGCACCACCAGGATTAATTTCTGAGTGCAGAGCCAAGGATAACCCCTGAGCATTTTTTTTTCTTGCAGGGTGTAACCCAAAAAGAAACAAAAATTATATCTATTTAAGAAACAAAAATTATATCTATATAAATAGATATAATTTTTTGTTCATGGTCCTATCTTACTAGTTTATTTTATATTATCTATGTAAGAACTGACTTTAAATTTAGAACTGAACAAATGAGCATTGGAGTTTTATATATATATATATATATATATATATATATGTATATAAACATATCAGAGTGATAGTCATAAGGTAGGGCATTTGCCTTGCACATGACCGATATGGGTTTGATCCCCAGAATCCCATATGGTCTCCTAGTATACTGCCACGAGTAATTCCCGAGTGCAGAACCAGGAGTAACCCTGAGCATTGCTGAATGTTACCCAAAAAAAAAAAAAAAGCCATACTAGATAATAATTTCATAGAAGATTCACCTCCCTTTGCTAGACAAATACAGTGGTGATTATCTTAATCCAATCCATGCTTTACACAATGAGGCCATTTTCTAGTCCTAATAAATTTTGTTCTACTTCCAGTTTTTCCTGGCCCGAGAGTCCTTATTTTCTGGTGTGATCATTGAGTCCCCTCCTTACAAGTCTCTAAGTTTTTCTCATGAAACTGCCAACAAGCTCCATTTTGAATTAAAATGTTATTTTATTGTTGTTTAGGTAATTTGATTACAATAGTGTTTAACACAATGAGAGCACTGCAGTTTATGTTAAGTCACATCCAAGTATGAGTCACTGGTGGTATGTGCCGGTGTCAACATATTAAGTTTATGGTACTGTAAAGTGACCACATGCTGCCAAAGTGCTCTATACCCTCCATCACTCTCCTTAGGTCATCTCTGATTCAGTCTTCACTCATCTCCGTCTCCCCACACCACCTGTTTATAACTTCGCTGGCATCATTGTCTACCATCTATTCCTTTGTTTTGTCTCTAGTAGTTCATAGTGAATGAGATCATCCATGTCCTATCAGTGAAAACAGCATATTTCATAAAGACTAGAAATGCCTATTTTGCCTTTTGAAGATTTTCTGGTTAGGTCTTTAGCTTCCTGTTCTGAACAGTTCCAAAGTTAAGCAAATATTTATAGCAGAAAGCTGTAGCATCCTTAGGGCATCAGATCTCATCAAAACACTTTTGATTTTTTTATTTCCAATAGTGCATCCTGTAGATATAGGTTCCAGACTCTGCATTGGTAATTGACAAATGACTCAGTGCCAAAAATGGCATCAGTATTGAATTTTTTGCCATGTAATATTAATTATCTTAGCGATTGTTGTCCTTTCACTTCATTAAGATTAATACAGCCAAACATCCCTGGAAATATATGAATATTTGTGACAAGTACTGTGATTATCATGCATATGTTTAATTGTTCTACTTGATAATTATGTTGATAACTTGATCACTTGATCACTTGAATCCCATTATTCATCGATTTGCTCGAGCGGGCACCAGTAACATTTCCATTGGACCTATCACGTGCCAATGTAGCCCAATGGCATCTGGTTGATTCAGGAATATGAAGAGCCTCAAACCGTTCCTTCAGGGTCTTTACAAGGAAGTCTGACCATCTTGTAGGTGGGCGGCCACGTGATCTTTTGACATCCCATGGGATCCAGTCGGTAATGGCTCTAGTCCAACGGTTGTCTCCAAATCGCATTACATGCCCAGCCCATCTGATTTTTGATGCCTTGGCAAACGAGACAGCGTCCCTGATTCTGGAATAGCGACAGAGGTCAGAACTCCAGATTCCTTCTCTCACTTGAGTGAGGCGTGATATTCCAAGCATAGCTCTTTCGATTCCTCTCTGGGAAACCCGAATAGCATTCTCATCCTGCTTTCGTAGGGCCCAGGTCTCTGAGGCGTATGTTAATGCAGGGAGAACGGTGGAGTCAAAGAGATGTGCCCGGAGCTTGTTGATAACAGATATAATATTTAAATGTATAAAGAATGCATTAATTGGAAGTGTGGCAGTAATTTATGAGCACTTGATATTTTTTAAAACAGGCTACCAAGAGTGGAGCTTGACACTTTAGTTCTTTCCCTCTCCAGGGTGGTGTTCTCTAGCCTGGCATGTCTGTATTTACTTGGTATTTACCTGATTTTTATTGGCTGAAGCACTAGGCTGTTACTAGGTTCTCTGGCCCACTTGGAAGCAGAAGTCAGCAAGATTGAATTGTTCTCTTTGAAATTCAGGAAATGATTTTGTAATCATTGTTGGTTTCAGTTTTTATTTGGAATGTTAGATTCTAGATTTAAGTACATCTCTTTTTGTAGGTCCACAGAATCAGTGTTTTGTGAGTTGTTAATCTATGTATCATTTTTCTTTTCAGCATCTAACCTTCACAAGAGAATTTGATTCAGATTCTCTTAGACATTATAGCTGGGCTGCAGACACATTGGATAATGTTAATCTTGTTTCAAGTCCTGTTCATTCAGGGTAAGTGACTCAAAAATTATTTTTCTTGGGGGCCAGAGTGATAGCACAGTGATAGCACAGGGAGGGCATTTTCCTTGCAAGAAGCTGACCTGGGTTCAATCCTGGGCATTCCCTATGATCCCCCAAGCACCGCCAGGAGTAATTCTTGAGTGCAGAGCAAGGAGTAACCCCTGAGCATTGCCGGTATGACCCAAAACACACGCAAAAGTTACTTTTCATTATGCTATTAACTAACATTGCATTTATTATTTGCAGTAACACATTACATTTTCAAAAGCTTTGTACATATGAAGATTTGACTTTATTCATGATTATATGAGATATTTATGTAATCAGTAATTTTTTAAGGGGCCAGAGCGATAGTCCAGTGGGTAGGGCGTTTGCCTTGCATGCAGGTGGCCAGGCCATGCCGGCCCGGGTTCAATCCCGGCATCCCATATGATCCCCTGAGCACCACTGAGTGCAGAGCTAGGAGACACCCCTGGGCATTGCTGGGTGTGACCCAAAAAAGCCCAAAAAAAAAGTAATTTTTTAAGCAATAGATCCATCTAATTTTACTGGTAAAGCATAGTATTGAGGATTAATTGTGTATTGGTGCATGAAAATTTTCTAGCTATTCTGTTTTAATTCTAGGTCTTTAATTTTTTCCTTTCAGTGAAAACATTTTAGTCATTTCTCTTCATTTTATTTTCTTCAGTGGAAGTTTTTCACCCCCGAATGTCTGATTTTTCTTTCCAATTCAAAAAATGAAATATGATACTTATGACTGTACTCAATATTTGATTACTCTGTGCTCCACCTTTAATAACAAAGAAATTTCATTTAAATGTTTGGTGTTTAAATAGACTATGTAAGTTCTGATATTTAATTGTTTAAGAAGATACATGTTTCTGAATTGTCAAATATTTTATATAATTTTACTTTTTAGATTTTCTGTAAAAAGAAAATATGAAACTTCTAGATAGAATTTGGTATATTGGCATGCCTAAAACAGGATAGTATTTTGAAATTCAGATTTACATAAGTGAATGTATGTCATTCACTTAAGTATATAATTAAGTGATATGCATTCACTTAGGTATATAACTAAGTGTATAATATTATACACCCATGAATATCATTAGTATATCATTGGTGGGTATCATTGGTATATCATTGGTGGTTATACCCATGAATATCATTGGTATATCCATAAATATCATCGGTGGGTGTCAGAGGTGCTTTAATATAAGCTATGTAAAATAGACTCATCATTATTACCCTTATTGGTTTGAGACAACCAAAAGGAGAATCGTTGCAATCACAGAATTGATAATTATTTTTAAATATTTACTGAATTCTTTACTGTTAGAGATTAAAAGTTTGAATAGTTTATATCCATACAAATTAAATAGAATTGATGAAAATTTTAACTATTTTTTAATCTCTGAAGTTAACATTAGGCCTTAAATTAGTTGCTATACAATTCAGATAAAAACCAATTAATTTGAAATGACTAACATTTTTGGAATGCCATATCAATTTCAAAGTTTTCTTTCTTGGCTTTGGGTCACACACGATGATGCTCAGGGATTATTCCTGTCTTTTCACTCAGGAATTACTCCTCGTGGTGCCTGGGGGACTGTATGGGATATTAGGAATTGAACCTGGTCAGCCATGTGCAAGGCAAATGCCCTACTTGCTGTACTATCTTTCTGAACCAGTTTGTAGATTATTTTGCTACTTTTAATTAAAATGCATTCTGATCGCTTAAATTCCAAAAGTACTTTCATGTACCTGGCATTATGCTAAATCTTTCATTTGTATTTTTAAATACTTATTTGAAATTTTATGGCTTTGAGATAGATTTTACTCATTATTTCCACTTCACTATCTATTTACAAATGAAAGGTCCTAAGACTAAGTCATGCTGGATATTATTTTAGGTATCCTTACATAATAATTCTGGACAGTTCTGAAATCACTGCAGTGTCTTTGTTGTCACAATACTTTGAAAATTATAAACTACAAGATGATCTTTGAGTCATCAACATTGTAGTTTTTACCCAGAAGAAATTTTATTTGAATAAAATGCTTAAGATTTAAAATGATTAATATACTATTTATATTAACTACATACGAGTCTATGATTGCAAAGGCCATAAGATAAATCCAGCATCATTGAGAAGAAAATGCAAAACAGATGAGCACTGCCAGAATGTTCCAATCATGTCCTCTATCTAGGAAAGGAAAGTAGTAGAGTTTCATTTAGCAAATAAATTGAGAGAGCATAAGGTACTAGGAATTACAAGTGAACAGTCTCATCCATGAGAGAACATTGAAATATTTGAATATATCAGTTATCTCTCCTTCCCTTATTTTGGAGAAAGACATGTTCAGGAAAGCAAAAAGTAACACGTAAGTGTGATTATTGCAAAAGAAAACATAGACTTGGTTTTCACTTGGAAATACTTCTCTCCTGCCAGATTTGTGGTATCACTTACAGTCACTTAAAGCAAATTTTTCAGGCCTGTCCCACAGATATGAAATGCATTGATTTCATTTTTTTTTATTTTTCCTTTGCTTATCATTGGCATTTTCTGTTGCTGGCTTCTAATTATCTTGCATTAATTTTTTTTCCATTTGCTTTCTAAATTATTTTGCAGCTATTCTTCTCCACTTCCACAGTATGATTCAAGGTGATATTTGTGTCCTTTATGTGACCCATCCTTTTTTTGCATTTTTAATTTATGTGAATTTTCTCCACAGTAAATCATGTAGTGTTTGTAGTGTGTCAGCGTTTGTCATCCACCATTCCTTAAACTAGTAATATTCATTTCTTAGTTTTAGGATCATTTGTAGAATTCCTATTTTAATTTAAATATTTTAATATATGACTGATTAAATATCTTTTAATTTGTTCCTGTAAGTTATATTGCATGAGATTTTATTTTGCATAGAGTGTAAGGAATGGGTTTGGAAAACAAGTTACTGTATTTCCTAATGTCATTAATAAGGCACAAATCCTGTTTAATATTAACTCTCTTTCCACAGTCTTTTGGATCTGTAACATTTTTTAAACCTTGGGGTAGTATATGATAATTAATGCACTGATTAGTTATACACTAATTAATCAGAATACAGAGGAAAATTTTATTTCAGTGGCCTAGCTGGAAATATAGTTCAGGAATCAAGACCCTTGACTTGCTTGCAGCTGACTCTGGTTAATTCCCAGGTATTATAAGGTATCCCAAGAAAATGCAGAGTGACCCAGAGTACCCTAATACCATATTTGTCCCCCAAACCAAGAAAAAATATGCATTCTTTTAGTTTGTCATGAAAATCACTTTAAAGTCTAAAAATCAACAAAAAATATCCAAGATAAAGCTCTGACATTCTTTGGAGGTGTCATGTTTTTATATCTTCTTTCAAGGCTGCCCAGGTCAAGTTTTTAAAATATATGCACGTATTTGTATATCACATATACATATATTATTATTAAGCAACTTTAATCTAGGCCATTTCTAAGTACATTTAACAAATACTTTTGTTCACTGGTTTTATTCAGTAGATACTTACTGTGTACTTGTGTTTAGAAACTATGCCCAGCTCTACAAGCCAGGCAGGGAGACAGACCTCTTCTGAATTACTGTCTGTATTGTTGAAGCTTAGTGGTTTTTTGCCAGGGCAAACACTGTCCTCTCAGTGTAAACATTCCAGTGTTTATTTGTACTAATACAACTGAAATTTCAAGCCCAGAACTTGTCACAAGTCATTCTAAATTTATTCTTCTGCTTGTATTCCCAGTTACAAGATTTTGACCACAAAATGCTGAGAAATATCAGTTTCTTGCACTTCTTTATAATACTACATATTGTCCGATACTGAGTAAAAATAGTTGTTGAACGTATGTCTAAGAAAGTATCATCTCCCCAGAACTGGCATTGTTGAATCTTGCATCATCTAGCTTTAGACGTTCAAAGATAGAGAGTCAGAGAAATACTTAAACAAGCTAGCATGTATCTGTTTTTCACTAGGGAAGAGTAGATTTTTTCTGTTTTTGAGGGGCTCAGCACTTTTCCCTCTTACTTTGAATATTATAGTGATTGCCTTCCAAGTGAGTAGAGTACCAAAGAACATATTAATTCAGAGGAAAATGGCTAAATCTGAAATAAGCTAAAGGGTGTAAAGTTGCCTCCACAGTGCTGGAGATCAGAGTTGGTTCTGAAAATTGAATGAAATGAAAAATGATCCCTTACCTGTTTTCTCTCACCATGGGGAGAGCAGGGCAATCTGCTTTGTGGGAGAAGTTTCTCAGCTCAAGAGGAAAGGATCTAATGGATCCCTAGCTTGGACCTTCATGCAAGGTCCTAAAATCTATTTGTAGGTTGTTAGAACTATCTCTAGGTGAATTAAGAAAAGGGAATTTTTTTTCCTTCAAAATATTTTTGAAGAGTAGAAAAGTAGAAGATTTTGATGATTAGTTTTCTTCACAATAACAACAAAAATACTGTAGGTGTTCAGTTTTCCAATTGCCAACATTTGGTTCTGCTGAGTAACAGGTACATTTGCACATATGAAATATACATAGTTCTGTATATGTTGCTTGCATTCTTCCTTTGTCAGGCATATTGGTTACCTTCTCCAGAGCACTTCCTTTGTAACACTGTTGGGAGGGTTTGGGATTTTTTTGTTACCATGAACACATAATAGGAACTGAGAATTTCAGTACAATCATACCTCATATGACAATCACTTTCTTTTCCTATCTTCATGCAAATGCAATTATTTTCCTCATTCCATGCAAGCTGTTATTGCCCTTCTTATAAAGTGCTGGGGCTGGGAACCATGTGGTACACAGATTAAACTCTGAGTACCCATATGTAAAGCCTGTGCTCTAGCCCTTTGACGAGTCTCTCCAGACCCAATTTGGAGACATTTAAAAAGGAAAAATTAAAATATATGTATGTATTTATACATATTTATATATATTTAATCATTTTTCTGACTGATGTATGGATACAAAAAGTGCAGGTTATTTTAAATGTGGGGCTGTGGTGGACCACACCCAACATTGCTAAAGGATTATTCCTGGTTCTGTGCTCAGGGATCACTCCTCATGGGACTCGGGACCATAGGGGATACCAGGGATTGAACTTGAGTCGGCTGTGTATAAGGCAAATGCCCTACCTGCTGTAGACCTATTTAAGTAATTTTATCTTAAGTCTCTTTCACTATTCTCATTTAAGTAGTTCTAAATCAAATATATACTAAAAAAAGATTAAATCTCTTTCCATCTCAGTTGTCATAATACAAACTAGTAATCTTCGGCTTTTATTCTTATATTTTGCTTTGTAATAGTAAAAGTCAGAGTATTCGTATGATTAAATAGACATTCATTGTATGGGTAGTACAGGTTCTGATGTACTGTCAAGTTTTATCATATTTATAGGGGAAAGAGCTTCTATCATCAGCACATAGCTAAAATCATTTATAGTTAAAATTATCTTAAATATAATTTTAACCACCTGCAAATTACAGAGAGCAATTTTGGTTTTTAAATGTATCACAGTTTTTTAGCTATTTTTTTTATTTTAACTTTGAAACAATCAGGGTACCTTCAATTTGATTATTGGATTAAGTGGCGGGCTTCTGTTAGGAGGCTATGTTCCATCATGGATAACTTACCCTGTTCACACTTCACCAGTGCACCAGTTAAATCATGCATGATGTGACTCTACTTGTATTTCCTTCCTATTTATTTTTAGAAAGAGGGAATTGTAGTTACATTGTCACTTTAGACTTTCAGCTGTTATCATTTCAAAGCCATGGTAGAATGGAGATGGTTTATTTCTCTCCTTGATTTGTCCTGTGTTCTTCTCCTTCAGGTTTCTGGTTAGCTTTATGGTGGATGCCAGAGGGGGCTCCATGAGGGGAAGTCGTCACCATGGGATGAGAATCATCATTCCTCCACGCAAGTGCACGGCCCCCACCCGCATCACCTGCCGTCTGGTAAAGAGACATAAACTGGCCAACCCACCCCCAATGGTGGAAGGAGAGGGATTAGCCAGTAGGCTGGTAGAAATGGGTCCTGCAGGGGCCCAATTTTTAGGGTAAGTTATTTTGTCAATTTAAATTTTGGCCCTCAAATCATATCTTTGGTTTTCCTTACCCTGGTTAACTCCAGAAGTTAACTGTCTAGACAATCTCATTGGACCATTTTGAATACCCCTTTAGTGGCACATAAGAAGTCATATTGGAAAGCTACAGGCCTTTAACTCGGCTTGCTAGGCAAAGCTTCTACTAACCGAGATGCATGTTGTCTACTCAGTGAGTGCACGGAACCTTGGCAGGCCCCAGAGCAGTCAAGGAACCATTCTCAGGGGAAAAGTGAGGTGATAATACTACACGGAGCAAATTGCCACTATGCACCCTTGTCATCTTCAAAATGATTTTAGAGAAGCAGTGTGTAGGCATCTAGTGTTTGCAAGAAGGAAATCATCAAGTAGAGCTCATTTTCTGAGGTGGCACTTGGGTAACGAATCAGGCAGGTTCTGTCACCATTGACAGTTTGTTCACAATTTCCCCTTCTTGTTTCTCTTCCTGCTGCATGGATGTTATTCAGTAAACTGCATCTTCCTACCAATCCTCCCCCTGTAAATGAGGGTGAGAGCTTGGTTAGCCGAGTCCTGCAGCTTGGGCCTCAAGGAACAAAATTTATTGGGTAGGATCTTTATAGACAAGATACAGAATGTCTACAATTCTTCTTCCATTTTCAGTTTTTTTCTGTCACACCCATGGTCTTTATTCTTGTCTTAACTTTCTGTTGACGTTTTCAGTTTTTAATGCTTTCAGTTGATGTGTCACTGAAAGAGCAAAAAAGAAAAAAAATCATAGTGGCTTGATGTAGCACCGTGATCTCTCTTTGTGCTTTTCAGGCATGTGGAATTCATGGCAAGCATTCTGCTTTCATACCTTTATGCTCCTTGTAAACCTTTCTTTAATTTGAAATGTTTCAACTGCATACTATTATTTCTGAGATCATCTGGCAGCCTAATTTTAATCTCATGTAAGAGTAACTATTTCTAGGCTCTGAATTAATATTTGCTATAAATGATACATATGTGTTTGTATATATGTACATATAGATATGCTTGTTGTATATCTATATGTGTGTAGCTATACATTTATAAATTCCAAGTACTAAATAATCTTCATGGGCTTTGAAAAAGAAAACTCATCAGTAAGTAAATTGATCTTAAGAAATGATGGGAACACAGGACATTTGAAGAAAAATCCAAATAGGCAGCAGGTAGAATATTCTACTCAAGTGATTAAATTGTTTTGTTTTCTTTTGTGGAAGCTGAAATGTGTTGGTATTCGTTGTTTGCTTGTCTGTTCGAGGGGTCTATTTGCCTTGGCAGTCTGCATGAAGACACCTGTAATGAAAAACGATGCTTGGCTTTCACCATGTTCCAACACCCTTGGCCATACCTTCTTTCCAGTATTGTTGAATGTCATACACGAAACTTCATTCCTTAAATGTTTACACAGACAGTATCTGATACATTAACCTGCAAAGATTGTATCTAGTTATTTATTTTTTAAAAGTATGTTTATCAGATGCAGTTAAAATTTAAGAAAATTGGGCCTGAGCGATAACGCAGCGGGTAGGGCATTGCCTTGCACGCAGCCGACCCTGGTTCGATCCCCAGTATCCCATATGGTCCCTCTGAACACTGCCAGGAGTAATTCCTGAGCAAAGAGCCAGGAGTGACCCCTGAGCATCACAGGGTGTGACCCAAAAAAAGTAAAAAAAAAATTATGAAAATTTTCAAAATAATTGATGAAGTTATAGTTTATTAACTGATTTATTTTTGTTTCAAAAAATAAAGCATTATAACATTTTAAAAAATCATTAGCTTGGATTATAATTATCTTTTCCAAAAAATAAAATTATTGATTCTGTTAACCCATTTTTTGAATGGAATGCTTTCATTTTTGGTAGCAAGTCAAATATCCATGTTTGTTATTTCTTAACCATTATAACTATTATCCTTTTTCTGCTCTTATTTTCTCATATACATAAGCACATAGACTAAGAGGTAAGGTTGCATACAACCTCTGTAGGAAAATAATGATACTGTCTATTTAAGTGTAACAAAATAAAGCTGCACAATCCAACTACATAAACTGTGTGTGGTCGTGGTCTGCCTCACTTCCTTTCATCTCTTTTAGCATTTTAGCATTCAATTTTGAAAATTAACAAAATTATTCCATGGCTTGATTGGCCCTATTCAATTTATAGCCATTCTTTCACGTTTGCAAAAGGACACTGTCAAAAGTTAGTATGCAGTTTTATAGCAATTTCAAACCAACAAGTGCTTTTTTCAGAAAGTTTAAATATTTCTATGCAAGTTGTGCTTTAGTTAGGAAATTAAACTGCCCACTAGCGTTTTACAAATTAAAGGTCAGAGAAACTGTCTTTACTATATATAGGTCATGAAAGCAATGGAAACTGTTAGAGCAGATGTTACATAGATTGTCTGGTTTTTTTTTTTTTGGCTAAGGGGAAATAGTAATATTTCAAAGTAGTAGATTTACAGACTATTTTTCAAAAAAAAATTGAATGACTGTGTCCTTTTAAAAATGGACCAACTTTATAATGGTCGATTTTTAATAACTTTCAACTCTTTAATTCAGAATTCCTTTTTATATGCTAAAAATCCCTGCCCTCCTCCTCTCTGCACTGCCCACCATTAAACCCAATGCCTAACATATGGTAGGTTCTTAAGAATTGTTTTTGAATGAGTGAATGATGGCATGTTTTCAGGCTTTTAATATGTAATTCAAATAGCAAATGATTATGCAGCTTTGAAATCATTCCCAACCTTAGTGGCACCTCTAATTTTCAAATGAATACTATAACTGAAACTTTTTAAGCATGACATTATAGGCAAGGCATACAGATTTCTCTGTATATTTGACTTGATACCAAACTACTGTGGATTTTTTTTCCAGCCCCGTCATAGTGGAAATCCCTCCACTTTGGTTCTATGAGAGGAAAAGAGAGAGAACTTATTGTCCTTCAAGTGAAAATGGTGAAACATGGAAAGAGCATCAATTTGACAGTAAAAATGAAGATTTAACTGAATTGCTTAATGGCATGGATGAAGGTAATTATGACAGCTTATGCTTCTGTATATGTATTTCCATAGCATGCAGAGGAATGACCAAAAGAAACAGAATTTGAGTTTTACACTTGAAATTTGTGACCTGAGACTCGAGTTTTTTAGTTAAATTTATTACTATTTTCCATATTTAAGATATGAAGTTCCATTTAACTTTTCTTTGCTTCCACACATATTACCAGTGTATAATAGTCTGATGATCCCTTGAATCTTTGATTAAATACATCATTCTTTCCAAAATCTAGGAAAGTGTTCTAAGTGAAAAAATGTATGAGGGGGTGAAATAATAATGGAAAGTATGCAAAGAATGCAGAGCATTTTAAAAAAAATATGTTCACGTTCTCTTTCTGGAATTATTTCCAGACCTTTCTTTCATTTACTTTTCTCCCAGATTATTTCAGTAGTCTTCATTAGTACTTAATTTTCTTGGACTATGATATGTTTTTAAAAATAAGATTCAGTTCAGTAATTGCAATCTGTGGTGTTCCATTGTCTTACTCTGACATAGTAAGATTGACACATAGATGAACATGCTCAATTTTTTGTTCACCATCTTCAGCCAATATAATCCATAGACTCATGGCAATTTTTTTCTAAGTAGACACTGGGAATAGATTTAAGAGTAAGAATGTGATGCAGAGTTTTCCTTTTTAAAATACATGAATTGGAGATGAGGTTTGCCATAAAATACAAATTACCTTAATGTTGATATCCTGATTACAAATTCAGTATCTTTTAATAACACTTTTATAATTCACCTAGTGTAGCATTCACTCTTGGCATTAAGTCACTGGTTTTTGGAACACATCTAATGATTTTCACACTGTGGACAGAAAATCTGAGCAGACACAGGGTGTGTGAGGGATGACACAAGTTCTTTGATCCCAGTGAGCCTCTATTCTATAAAACGTAGAGTCCCTTCCTTATTTTTTAGTTATTATTGAAAAATAATAATACGATGGATACTTACTAGCCTTTATCACATAATGAAGCTATGGAAAATATCAGCTTGTGTCACTATATAGCCAGTCTAGAAAAAAATTGCCATGCCAAAGGTTTTTGTATGAGACACAATCACAACCAACCATTGATTTATTGTTTTTTTGTTTGTTTGGTTGGTGTTCCTTTTTGCTTTTTGGTGGGGTCACACCCGGCGATGTTCAGTGGTTACTCCTGGCTATGCACTCAGGAATTATTCCTGGCGGTGCTCGGGGACCATATGGGATGCTGGGATCAAACCTGGATCAGCCGCATGCAAGGCAAATGCCCTACCTGCTGGACTATTACTGCCCCCCAGTCGGGGGCAGCAAGATTATCCTTTATGACAAGGTTAGGGGAAGCTGTATGATTACTGAGTATATGATATTCATAGACATTTATGATAAATGACTATCAATATAAAAGTTGGGCAGAACACTGCAAATCAATGGTGGTTTAAATCCAACTTTTAAAGCTTAGAGTCAGAGAAGGCCATATCCTAAACAAGCAGTACAGGAGATGAAATAGGTGCTCTGATTCTTTAAACACATTTGGCTATTAGAAATATATCCTGTGGGAAAGAAAACTACTCTAAAGGGGAACGTTCTTGCAAATCTCAGTATTTAAAAGCTCAAAATATCTTCAGTATATTGCACATCTCTTGAATACACATGAGATATTTAGACATATGCAGATACTGCATACCACCTACAACTTCCCTGATTTCAGATGAATAGGGACATCCACTAGTAATTAGAATTTTTGGTTTTTTATTACCAAAACTTAATTTAAAGCATGAAATAAAGGCATTCTTTCTTATAAGAAAACAGAAAAATAAAGGAACGAATCCAAGTAAATTGAATTCATATATATTAAGATAATGAAAGAGGCCCGCAGACACGTGGGCTGCTGTGGCCGCTCCTGGATTGAGGCTCCTCCCTCCTCCTCCCACCTCCAATGACCCAGTGGGCGTGGCTACGAGCTCCTCAGTCTCCATCATCAGTAATATCGGAGAAGAGAAGGTCCAGACACAGAGCTGCGCTAGCTCCTACCCACGCTGGCTCAGTCCTGGCTCAGTCCCTGGCCGGGTCCAGCAGAGCTTCTAGGGTCAGCAGACATGTGGGCTGCTGTGGCTCCACTGGCCCGGCTTGGAGCAGGGGTTGAGTCCTCTCATCTCCCCACCTCCAATGACCCACAGCTGCGATGACCCTACCCACCACAACCGCTCACCAGGCTTAGATACAGCCAAGCTTAGGACCCAGTCCTTCCCAGAACCTTGCCCATATATACATTGTAATGGTCAATATAGTTGCAACAAACTGGGGGCCGGGGCGGAGCTGGTATGGGAATAGGGAGTGGGTGGGAGGCTGAGGCCTTTGGTAGTAGTAGGGGCACACTGGTGGTGGAACTGGTGTTGAACAGTGAACACTTGGGACAACTGTACTATGAGGAAATTTTCCAATCACGGTGTTTTAGTATTTAAAAAAATTAAAAGTAAAAAATTAAAAACTTAAAAAATGAAAGGATAAAAATATTTTATCACTTGTATCACTTGTCTTCCCATTCATTGATTTGCTCCAGCGGGCACCAGTAACATCTCCATACATCCTGTTGCAAGCAACTGTACCCCAGGGGCATCGGCTCGCTCCAGAAACAGGAAAAGCCTCAAACCATTCCTTCAAGTCATGGGAATGAGGTCCATAAGTGTTACTTTTTTTTTGGCAGATCAGATAAAATAAAGATATTGGTTCCCCAACACTGCCAGGAGTAATTCCTGAGTGCAGAGCCAGGAGAAACCCCTGAGCATTGCTGGGTGTGACCCAAAAAGCCAAAAAAAAAAATTTTATATATAAAATTTTATATTTTATATTTTGGTATAAAAATAGAAAAGAAAAAGTTTTCCACTGAGGATTTTTTTGTTTTAATGAAAGAAATTATAAAAATATTTTTAATTAGCCACCATCTTCCATGCCAAATTCAGACTTACTAAAGTTTTTTAACGCAGCCTCTACTACAAAAAATATTTTTTAGCTGCCTATTACCTTGATACTCTTAAGTTTCTTTCATCAGGGCCCATGTCTAATCACCTTAGGGTCAGAAATATCAGGCACACTGCTGATATGAGAACTCACCCATTCCCTGTAAGTGGGCAGAAGAAAGAACTTCAACATAGTACTAGCCATCTGGAGGAAAACTTTCATTAGTCTCGCTCCTCTACTCTTAAACTTCATTAATGGCAATCATAAGGTGAAAAAAAATTAAAGAGGAGCATTGACTTTAAGAAAATACCTGAGAAAATAGCAGTAATCCAGAAACAGTATAGATTATTCTAAGAAAGTGCTCACTCAGCTGAATGTTCTGCCATGATGGAAACAGCCTATAGTCGAGCTATCTAATAGTAATCACTGGCCACCTGTTTCATTAGCGTTTGAAATATAATTAAGGCAACAGGATGTAATTTTAATTTTTGCTTGATTGTGATTAATATCAAATCACTTTATGACCTGCCAGTGAGTATCTTATTGAACACTGCAATTTCAGCCAGAAAAATGGATATTTTTTAAATATTTTCTTTATTTTTGAGTCAAAATTATTAGCCTGTCCTATCAGAGGAGTAGAGTTGTTGTTGTTTTTTTTTATTTAGATTTATTTTGGATATATTTCCATAATACCATGCTGACATATCGTCATTGTGCCTTTAATAAACCAACTTTTATTTATTTATTTGCTTACTGCTTTTGAGGTCACACCCAGCAACGTTCAGGGATTATTCCTGCCTCTTCACTCAGGAATTACTCCTGGCGGAGCTTGGGGGACCATATTGGATGCCAGCAATCGAAGCCAGGTCAACTGCATGCAAGGCAAACACCCTACTCACTGTGCTATTGCTCCAGCACCCAGTAAACTAACTTTTAAATAGGAACTAAGCCATGTGCTTTCTTAAATGATGTATTGAATACTTCTATATGGAGATTTCAAAAATTTTCAAGAAACCATTTTTTTTCTTTTTGGGTCACACCCGGCGACACTCAGGGGTTACTTCCTGGCTCTTTGCTCAGGAATTACTCCTGGCGGTGCTAGGGATCATATGGGATGTCAGGGATTGTACCTGGGTCGACCGCATGCAAGACAAACATCCTAACCACTGTGCTATTGCTCTGGCCCCTCAAGAAATAATTTTATAGTCATTGCGTTATCCTGGAAATGGTAGACTTTCTGTAATATATTTTTTAAAGATCAGATCATTTTTATTCCATTTTAGATAACCAAAAAGATATAGTGCCAGGCTTTGGCTTGATAAAAAATCAAGCACCACCAAAGGCCATTCTTGCTTAAATAAGGAGATATTGTGACATTTTTAATACTAAATTGAAAAAAAATGATTACAAAAGAACCACTACATCCATTTTATGAGATTGACAGGTTTCATACCAAGCTCCTCATTTACTGCCATTCTTCTGTTAGCTCTTATTCTTGTCGGAGCTCTTATTCCCCAGAAAAAAATCAGAATGAAAATTTATCTTTAAAAAAAATTCCACCTTTGGGCTGGAGCGATAGTCCAGCGGGTAGGGCCTTGCCTTGCATGCGGCCGACCTGGGTTTAATCCTCGGCATCCCATATGGTCCTCCAAGCACTGCCAGGAGTAATTCCTGAGCACAGAGCCAGGATAACCCCTGAGCATTCCTGGGTGTGACCCAAAAAGAAAAAAAAAATCCACCTTTGATTTTCTTCTAATGGTTCAACTTGTCAAAGCTCCTGTTGGGAAACGGCTCTCAATATAGTGTAGAGCTTTCACATTAGATTCTCAATTTTCCGCTGTTCCTTTCCTTTCCCTAGTTCAGAACAATTAAGCTACATTATCTGTGGTGAGAGCCCCGTGAAAATCTTTCATTCTGAATTTCTCCCTTTTTAAAATCTTCATAAAAGAGTTTTCTGCTCTATTTTGTAACTATTCTGCATGTCATTTTTATAACCAGCCGCTATGGGTCCCCTCCTTATTGAAAACCTTCAAAAAACAGGGGCCAGAGTGGTAGTACAGCAGGTAGGGCATTTGCCTTGCATGTAGCTGACCCTACAGGATGAGAGCAGGATGAGAACGCTATTCAGCTCTCCCAGAGAAGAATTGAAAGAGCTATGCTTTTTTTTTTTTGGTCACACCCCGTCAATGCTCGGGGGTTTCTCTTGGCTCTGCACTCAGGAATTACTCCTGGCGGTGCTCGGGGGACCATATGGGATGCCGGGATCGAACCTGAGCCAGCATGGGCCAGCCACGTGCAAGGCAAACACCCTACCTGCTGAGCTGTCGCTATGCTTTGACTATCATGCCTCACTTAAGTGAGAGAAAGAATCTGGAGTTCTGACCTCCGTGGACGATCCAGAGTCAAGGACGCTGTCTCGTGTGCCAAGTCATTGAAAATTTGATGGGCTGGACATGTAATGCGATTTGGAGATGACCGCTGGACTAGAGCCATTACCGACTGGATTCTACAGCACGTCAAAAGATCACTTGGCCGCCTGCCTACAAGATGGTCAGACTTCCTCGTCAAGACCTTGAACAGTTTGAGGCTCTTGTGTTCCTGGAGCAAGCAGATGCCATTGGGCTACACTGGCACGTGATAGGGTCAAATAGAAACATTACTGGTGCCTGCTCGAGCAAATCAACGAATAACGGATGCCAATTGATGAAGTAGCTGACCCCGGGTTTGATACCCAGCAGCCCTTATGGTCCCTGAGCATCACCAGGAGTAATTTCTGAGTGCAGAGCCAGGAGTAACCCATTGTTGGGTGTGACCCAAAAACTAAAAACAAACAAAAAGAACCTTCACACCTAAATATTGAAAAATAATCTTAACAAATATTTTGATCGCTCATTTTTACTAAATAGCACAATTGGTGGCTGCAGAGATCATTCAAAAGTCTGGAGTGCCTGCTTTGCATGTGGGGGGGCCTGAGTTTGATCCTCAGTCCCACATCTCTGAACATAATGACCCACACAATCATAAAGATTAGATTATGGTTCTATAGTATTTCAAAACTTTAAAGGCCTTCAAAAAAAAATGGGGCCGGAGCGATAACCCATGCCGGCCCGGGTTCAATCCCCGGCATCCCATATGGTCCCCTGAGCACCGCCGGGAGTGATTCCCTGAGTGCAGAGCCAGGAGTAACCCCTGAGCATCGCCGGGTGTGACCCAAAAAAGGAAAAAAGAAAAAAAAAGGCCTTCATATTTGCATATTCAAATTTTAGTGGTTAGAATAACCCAGGCAAAGACAGGTTGAAGGAGGAGGAAATTTTCCCTTTGTAGAGGTTTGGATCATGACATGTGGATGTCACAAAGATCAGACTCTATCCTAGTTCCACCACTTTCTAGCTCTGCTGTGATCCCAACTGAATACTAGATTTATAAATGGAAGGTCACTCAAAGGAAACTAATGGAGAATAGATGAGCAATATAAGGCTGTTTGCACAGGTCTGGGACATCATCATGGAAGCCACAACTCCTGCCTTTGTGCAGAAGAGCCAGTGGGGGGTGCAGTGGGGGGGAGGGGATTTTGCAGCTTTCACATGTCAGACTCTGCTTTCACACGTGCCTGTATAAGGAGGCTCTTTTCTGATTTGTTCGAACTAGTTACAACCTATGTACCGGCAGGCTGTGTCTGCCCCTAAGAGAGCACACTTTTCAAGTCATACTCAGGTATCCCAGGGCTGAGGAAGTCATTTGTGATGTCCTAGTCATCTGATCCCGTCACCAGCATACTTGCAGAGGCAGCCGAGAAATAGATAAAGATTCAAACTTCAGACTTCTGACTCATAGTTTAGTACTTTTTCAGATCCCTTTGTCTTGCAGTGTACTCAAATAATAGTTGCCTGTAAAAAGTGCTTTGCATTGACCAGAAAGGTCACATAAATGTCAACAGCTATTTAAGCTTTTATTGCTAGTCAAGATGTGTGCTTCGTTTTTTAGGTGACTCAAAAAGATACAGCCTGTGTCAGGAGGAAGGGAATGTAGTTTCAGAATAAGGTGGAAGTAAGAGTTATTTCTGTCCCTTGTAAGCTAGGAACAAAAGCTTTGATTGATGGTTGTGCTAATGGTAGCTGGTGTGTGAGTAAGGGGCAGGAAGATTGCAGCCCACCCAATAGCTGGACAGAATGAAACTCCTGCCCTTACTACCAGGGATCCGACTACAGAAGCAACTTTTCTCTTCAATAGTAGCAATAGCCCTTGGTTTAGAACTTGTTAATCCCTGTTTTCTAAGTAGAGAAAGATACTGCAAACAGAAAGTATTCTTTTCTTCTTAAGTATCATTATCTTTACAGATAAACTCACATATGGGCCTGAACAATAGTACAGTGGGTAGGGCACTTGCTTTGCATGCAGCCAACCCGTTAGATCCCCAGTACCTCATATGGTCCCACAAGTCTCACCATGATAGTGTCCCCTGAGCATAGAGCCTAGAGTAAATTCTGAGCACTACCAGGTATGACCCAAAAAAAGGAAGGAAGGAAAGAAGAAGGGAAGAAGGGAGGGAGGGAGGGAGGGAGGGAGGGAGGGAGGGAGGAAGGAAGGAAGGAAGGAAGGAAGGAAGGAAGGGAGGGAGGGAGGGAGGGGAGGGAGGGAGGGAGGAAGGGAAGGAGGGAGGGAGGGGGAGGAGAGGAGGAAGGAAGGAAAGAAGGAAGGAAGGAAGGAAGGAAGGAAGACTCATAAAATTTAGTTAATCTTATTTAAAATTGTGCTCCAAAGTCACACACTAAGGGATGTTTTGTAGTTTGTGACAGTGTTCCACATGGGAGTTTCTAACCTACCAGCAGAAGGGTGTACCTCATGAGAGGGCCTTCACTTACGAATTGAAGAGCCTGAGAAATAGCCTTGCCTATCTGTTATAATATCCATCAGCTGCAAATGCCACCGAATACTTGAAATGAGAACTGATGCAAGTTAAGGTGTGTTGCACATAAAATACAATTAACTGCATATGAAGAGATTAAGTACACCATATAAAAGAGATTAAGAACACATCCTGAAAAACAGATCTCAAGAAACATCTTTATCTCAGTTACATGTTTGAAATGATTATATTTTTTTAATACTAGACTAATTTAGTGTGACCTTAAAGGAACCTTTAAAGTAACATACAGAGTATGTTTCATCTGAATATTGCTGCTTTGGGACGTGTGGAGAATTTGTTTTATAGGTCTTTTAGGCTTTGAAATCAGTACTATTGCTACTTAGGGATAACAGAAATGCTACGAGATGTGAATGATGCTGTTTGTAGTGACAAGCATGTGTTAGAACAAAATGTAGCTGAGTTGCTCCAAGAAATTTGGTAATAGCAAGAAAATATATTCTTATTTTTGTCAGTACTTGGGTTTCATAAAATATTTTAAGATGATTTAAAATCACTTTTGGTTCATTTCTATTGAATCTGCTTATTTCTGATTTATCAGCCATGAAGCAGCTAGCAATCTTAGTGTCGAGCTTTAGGTAATATGTGTAATTTTATGTTGTGTATAGCACCCTCTGCTGGATAAATCTAGTAATAATCTTTGAAAATTGAAAACCAAATCACTTTGTGGTTGTGCTACAGAGGGGGAAAAAAATGGCCAGAGATAGTACAGCAGATAAGTCACTTTCCATGCTTGCAGCCAGCCTGGGTTTGATACCATACAGGAACTTGTATGGTACCCCAAGCTCCCACCAGGAGTGATGCCTGAGTGCAGAGCCGGCCGGGATGATCCCTTGGGTATTCTCCCCTGACATTCCACCCTCCCAAAAGTGGATAAGCTGGAAATGATTTAGACCTTGATGAAATGCTACTATCTGTTGCCACAAAACTGTCAATATAAACCAATTGACAATTACCACACCACACTTGGCAGAAGGGACGGACAATATCAAAAGTCTTCCCCTCCCTCTTAGTTGGTTAATAGGTATAGATAGGGTGAAAAGCAAACAGGCATTAATAATACCAATTTCTACAAAACATGAATATGGATTTACCTGCAATTGCTTGTCTTTGTGAACCGTTAGTAAGTTGAATCAATGGCATCAGACACCATGCCATAAAGCCCAGGAAGTGAGTGGACCTCCAAGTCCACTGACTCTGAGTTAGTGAATTTGCTCCAAGAGACTGGGCAGAGGCCGCCATTAATAGTAATAGGAATATCCCCGGGTAGTGCAGCCCCTTGGAGTTCAGTGCATATCGATATGAACTGCGCAGCTGGGTCACTGGCCGATGGTACTTATCTTTAAGAGACTATGTGTGATACTGGATTTTGAAGAAAGAGCATGTTGGGGTATTTGACTGATAATTAGTAGTACAAGTTTAAGCAAAATGTTGGAAAAAGTAGTGGGGAAAGTAATGAAATGGGCTAATGTCTGAAAATGGGGCTAATGTCTTTTTATTTGCACAAGTAGGTGTGGAAGTAAGACTTTTAAAAACACACAAACATGGACCAGGGATATAGATTAAGTGGCTAGTGTATATACTTCCATGTTGTGGTCTGAGGTTCAGTTCCCGCCACCGGCCACCATGAGCAACCTGCTCCCCACTCTCCAAGCACTGAGCTGTGATTAGTAGCTCCTGAGTATTACTGGGTTTGGCCCCAGAAAACAAGCAAATTGGGGGAAATGGAGAAGCAAATGCAAAGGAATATGAGACTTGGGGGGTGGAGGGAATGCAAAGGGTCATAACCTGCAGTGCTCCTGCTGTGCCAGGGTCTCTCTAGGGAACCATATGCAGTGCCAGGGATTGAGCCAAGAACCATGAATGACCACATGGAAGCAGCTACTTTACACATTGTACTATCTCTCTGGCAAGAATGTGAGGGTTTTTTCAGTCATGAAGGAAAAGAGGATATTTATTCCAACAGGGCCAGATATCCCTTTGCTTCCTTTCCTTCAGAAAGCCTTCCCTGAACCTTGTCTAAGTTAACACCACGGATCCAATATTCACAATACCAGGTCTGTCGTCTGTGTATCTTCTATACAGGAAACTATAAATTGAACTGTCTTGTTTTGGTGGACTGCAAAATTCTTGAGTGCAGGGACTAGCTCTGATGAGTTTGTTTTTTTTTTTTTTTTTTTTGCTTTTTGGGTCACACCCGGCAATGCTCAGAGGTTACTCCTGGCTCTGCACTCAGGAATTACTCCTGGCGGTGCTCGGGGGACCATATGGGATGCCGGGATTGAACCCTGGCCGGTACAGGCCGGCCGCATGCAAGGCAAACACCCTACCCGCTGGGCTATCGCCCGGCCCCTAGCTCTGATGAGTTTGTCCATGTTCTTTTTGTTTTGTTTTGTTTTGTTTTTCGGGGCCACATCCTGCAGTGCTCAGGCCTTATTCATGGCTCTTCACTCAGGGATCACTCCTGACAGGCTTTGGAGACCTTCTGGGATACCAGGTATCGAACCTCAGTTAGCCACATACAAGGCAAGTCCCTACCTGCTGCACTATCACTCACTCCCATGTTTGTAGACATTCTATCCAGTGCTCTGGGCACAGTTCTTTCATTGCACCCCTTGGTTCTCTTAGGTTGTTGCATGATGAAGGTATATAAATCCCCAAGTACCAACTCCACATGCATTGGTAATCCGCTTCATCAATGTCCATTTATCTATATTTGAGTGGAATGTCACTTTCTAAAGTCCACCTCTTAAAGACAATGAAATAATTTCCTTTTCTCCTAATTTGATGAAGTTAGCTTTCAGTCACTGATAAAACTTGATATTTAAAAAATTAACATACTTGTTATGCCAAAAACTAATAACAATTATGGACCTCAGTTCCATGACCTGAAGAATGGTTTCCGGCTCTTCCTGTCCCTGGAGCAAGCAGATGCCCTTGGGTTACACTTGCTTGTGACAGGACTTATGGAGATGTTACTGATGCCTGCTCAGGCAAATCAATGAACAATGGGAAGACAGTGATACAGTGATACAGTGTAAATGTTGCCAATTCGGGTTCATTACACTGCAGAAATATAAAATGGGAGAGCAGTATTTGAACCCAGGGCTCTGGGTCTAATTTCCCATCACCCCAAGTCCATATTTTCATGCTTGCATTTTGAATTATAAGATCCTGTTTAAAATTCTCCATTTTTACAGGAGATTAGTCACTTGCCTAATGAGAAATTAAACTGGGGAAGTTGAAAGTATTCTTTCAGAACCCTGAGGTAGTTAAATTACTATAGACTGTTCAAACTCAAACCTTACCAGGTCACAAGCAGTCTCAAGAAAACAAATTTGGTATAGGAAAGAGATTTGTGTCTCCTTTTGAACAAATTGTAGAAACATCTAATCATGTGCTTATCAGAGCCAGTCAGAATCCGGTCTGCTTGAAAGTCGTAAGAGCAACTCATTTACTGAGAACATGATTTCAATCCTTGTGATTCATTGTATCATGATCTCCCAGCATAGTGCAGTATGAATCATGCTTTTGCCTTGTTGCAAAACAACAAATAAAAAGCAAGGGCTTACCTTTTACAAATAAAGTGAATCAGTTAGAAGTGCTTAATCACAGAGGCCAGAAAGTTGTAGAACATTAGCTTTAGAATTTTTCTCAGGCATCAGAAAATGCCACTGTAATCAGGACTTCCTTTCATGGGTTGGTACCTTAAGAAGTCATGTCACCGTTTGCACTGGGGTATTTGGGGATCTGTCCATTACTTAACTACTTATCAAGTACCACCCATATGCCAGGTAGTCTGCAAGACAGGAAGGTAAATGACTGAAGTCCATGTCTATGTGACTTCATTCCTTTTGCCATAACTTTTTTGGACCTAGCTTCTAATCTCAGGTCTGAAAACAGACCAGCTAAGGCATGTCATTTGACTTCTCTGAACTTCAGACGCCTACTTTACCAAAAATGCTCTGTGAATCAAATAGTAATTAACCCACCACATAGTAGACAGTCAGTAAGAGTAAATATTAACCTTTCTCCTGGCCAAAAACACCTATTTCTTTCTCTTTATTTGTGGTGTGTGTGTGTGTGTGTGTGTGTGTGTGTGTGTGTGTGTGTGTGTGTGTGCGCCCACACATAAACTTCACTAATAAGAGATGAGGGGTCTGAATGAAGAGATGGCTAGAGATTTCAGGGTCCTCTCTTATGGTCTATGGCATTATAAATCACCCTGAAAGGTAAGAAATCTTGTGCTCATAGCAAAATATACCCTTTAGCAACATACTTTTTTTTTCTTCCTTTCATAGGTTTTGGAGTTAGTATAGTATTTCTTTTAAAATGCAATCATTAAAAAATAAATAAACGAACAGATAAATAAATAAAATACAATCATTTAAAAGCAGTATTTATTATCACCCCATAAATTCCCTTTCTCATATTGAATCATCCATAATTTGTTTTTCATGGTAGCCTTATTAAATCTACCTTTCATGGTAGCCTTATTAAATCTATCTTCATTAAAAATACTTGAATTGAGTATTTTTTTGGGTCACACCCGCAATGCTCAGGGGTTACTCCTGGCTCTGCACTCAGGAATTACTGCTGGCGGTGCTAGGGGCACCATATGGGATGCCGGAGATTGGACCTAGACCTGCATGGGCCGGCCGCGTGCAAGGCAAATGCCCTATCCGCTGGGCTATCATTCCAGCCCATGAATTGAGTATAAAACATATTTTAGGTTCTATCCCTGGCCTACCAAGTTATAATTTCCATAAGAGAAGCCTGACATCATATTTTGTTTTTCTTCCTTCCTTCCTGCATGCCTGCCTGCCTGCCTTCCTTCCTTCCTTCCTTCCTTCCTTCCTTCCTTCCTTCCTTCCTTTCTTTCTTTTTTTTCCCTTTTTTTTTTAGTTTTGGGGCCACACCCAGCAGTACTTAGGGCACTGCAGGCTCTGCACTTAGGAGACAATGTACAGATTGTTGAACCTGTATGCATGCAACTCACGTACCCTATTGCTCTGGTCCTGGCTCCTCTGCTTTTAGCACAGAACTCTAGTCGGCTGGTGATGGGGCAAGTTTGGGATAAACTGAACTAGCAGTCAGGGACTTTGAAATCTGACACAGCTATGACATTTGTGCTGCAGTTTATTTTATTGGGATTTTTTCCTATAGGTTAAAAAGTGGAAACAAAAAAAATGCATTAAGTTCCAATTTCTCTGGCCTAAGTAATAGATCATTTTAAAATCTGCATATCTTTGAAGTGCAGTGAACATTGGTGGCGTTCATGTATACATCTTTAGATTTTACTGTTAGTTTCAGGACATGTGATTTTTCTAAACTAGATTTTTGGCCGAAAAAAATTTTCAGAAGAGGCGCTCATAGTCCTGTGATTATTTGATTCAGTTTAGGTGAAATCTCCTAAGTAAACAGTATGTGAGTTAGACAACTGAACATAATAGATTTAACTATGTTTTACAGAGAAGCAAGTCGAGTTGCTTTCTTATATATATATATATTTTTAATAAAAATAAACTATTTGAAAACAAACAACAACCAATCTCTACCACACATAAAGAATTATACTATTTTTTAAAAATAAAAAGTATCATTAATTGCCAAGTGATTTCTTAGTTCATTGGCTACAAATTAATTATATGTAGTGTTTAAGGCCTTCATAACAAACATTTTATGCAAAATTTTGTCAAAAATTGTCACTTGGGTCGGAGAAATAGTCCAGCAGGTAGGGGCGTTTGCCTTGCACACGGCCAGCCCATGCTGACCCGGGTTCCATCTGCAGCATCCCATATGGTCCCCTGAGCACTGCCAGGAGTAATTCCTGAGTGCAGAGCCAGGAGAAAGCCCTGAGCATTGCCGGGTGTGACCCAAAAAAGAAAAAAAAAAATTGTCACTTCACATTTTATGAAAAGAAATTACTTTTTACTACACATTGATAATTTTTCTACACAAAATTGTCAGACAAAATGATCTGCTATACAACGTAGGAAAACTAGCAATTCTGGGTAATATGGCCCCACACCACAGTTTACGGCTGCTGAGTGAACACAGCCCTTTGCTCACTGCCTCTGTAACCTTTCTACCAGACTGGGTCTTCAGTCACACATCTTCCAACCTTCAGCTAAGGGCATCGCATTGTATTTCCTCTTCTTTTTTCCTAAAGTGAAAACAGAGATGAAATGTGCATTGAATTGGATCTTCATTCAAATGCAAATACTCTGGGACTGTGGGGATAGGTCAAACATCAGGGTTCCTGCTCTGCTCCTGCAGGGTCCCAGGGCTGAGCGATGCCCAGCGATGCTTGCCGTAGCTGACAGGCCTCCGTGGTCATGGCACTGCATCAGACCCTCAGCCCTAGCACTGATACTCCTAGCCCAGTTGGCTGAGTGATAGCAGGGCCAAGTATCAACTGAAGTAGCACCTGGGTCCCCTGAGCACTGCTTGGGAGCCTTCAACACCCACCTTCCCCCAAAAAGTGGTAAATGTCTGTTGAAATATTTTGTACATTTATATTATTATGCGGTCATATAATATTAGCAGCAGTATTATTAATCACGCAATAACACGTAAGTATATAGTCATTCTAATACAAAATTTTTCTCCTTCCTCTCCAATTTTATGTACATTATAGAATTTATATATGTATATATAAAGATATTAATCACCTGTGGGAGAATATCACATTTTTGTAACTTTGAGATTTATGTATTAGAATTCATTCATTCTTTTAATACTATGCAATATTACATAGGATAAATACATTATTTTTTATTTGACCTCTGTTTTATTAATGACCCTTAAGAACTTTTGTGAGATATATTCAGGTCACAATTCCATGTGACTTACTCAGTGGTTTTACTTTTTTTCCTCTTGCCTTTCCCTACTATTTCTGTAATTTGTTTTCTTTGGGGGAGAGTGGCAGAGGGGTGTAGGGTTGGCCAGAGATAGCAATGCTCAGAGCTTATGCCTGATTCTGTGCTCAGCAGCTACTCCAGGCAGTAATCAGAAGGCCATATTCAGTGCTGGATTTGAACTTGTTTTGGCAGTAAGCAAGGGAAATGTCTTAGCAGCTGTGCTGTCACCCAGCTCTAGTGGTTTTGTTATTTTTCTTAAGCATGTATCCTAGAACATATAGCCTAAACTTCAACTGTACCTCTTAAAGAGATCACTTTTGTCCATTTTTTTTATAATTTTAACTCTTGTTGGCTTTTGCTCTTAGGAAAAGTTTAAATAGTAAAAAATAATTAAATACATACTTTTGAGTAGTATGGTTAATGGAGGCTATCTTTTATCCATTGATTTATACAAAGGTCTATAAGTGTGAGTAATTCAAGAAGACAGTGTGAACTTCCATTTAAAAATGGTACATTGAATGTACGCAAAGGGATTTACATGATAATCCCTAAGTGTATGTAGGGCAAGCAACAATGTGTAAGAGGAGAGGAGGGACGGGAAGTATACCTGTGCTACAGAGGCAGGCTGGGGGAAGGGGAGGGAATCTGGGGACTTTAGTGTCAGGAAATGTGCAGTGGTGGAGAAATGTGTGCTGGAATACTGTATGACTGAAACCCAATCATGAACATGTTTATAATTTTATATCATGGTATAATAAAATAAAATTTTAAAAAATGAATAGATAGATAGATAGATAGATAGATAGATAGATAGATAGATAGATAGATAGATAGATAGATAGATAGATAGATAGATAGATAGATAGATAGATAGATAGATAGGGAGGGAGGAAAGAAGGGAGGAAAGGAAGGAAAAGAAATGGTACGCAGGGGGGCAGAGAATTGGGCTCCATGAACTGGACTGCAGACTTTGCATGCAAGAAACCCAATATGAACCCTGGCACTCTAAGGTCCCCTGAGCACTACTGGGAGTGACCCCTAAGGAAATAATAGGGTATGAACCAAAAGCAAAGACAAAACAAAGAATAATACACAAGGACTCTATAATCTAAAATCCCCTTGTTACTTTGGGGTAGGACTTATTTTTCAAGTCCCAGTTCAAATAACACAATCAGGATAACAATTCTACAGAGTTTTTTTTTGTGTGAGGACCTCCAAAACTGTGGTGTGTTAAAAAAAAAATTAAAAAAAAACAAAATTGTGGTCTGACCCTGAGACAATTTAATACTGTACTTGGTCCAATAGTGCTGGGCCCCCAACAGTTGTGTATTTGGACCTACCAATGCCAACAGTGCTCAGAAGCCATGAGGACTATACCAGGAACGTGGGGCCATGTGAACTGAGGGCCACAAGGTCTATACCGGTAGTGCTTTGTGTACCATGCAGTGTCAGGGATTAAGCTCAGAGCCTTGCCTATGGAAGGCATGTACTCAACCCCTTAGAGCTATCTCCACAGCCCCTATGTAATTTTAATGGTACAGCAAAGCCGTTAAAAGATTTGATGTAGGATGGCCTCTGAACCACTAGCAAACCCAAGAAGTAGAAGTTGAGTATGGAGTGTGGAGTTTGGAATCTGAGCTTCTCCATTTACTCTTCATGTGCTATATCTAGGATGCACACACTAAGCTTCTGTGTGGGATGGCTTGAGTGCTTTATCAAAGGTGATCATTGTTAAGTATGACGAGACCATCTCCAGTGGAGGTAGCAGTTCTCCTCAGTCCATCACTGATGAAGATTTGAAGGGTCATACAGCTGTCTTTCCCCTAAATCATATACCAAAACACAAATACTCAGTTAAGAAATGCAGGGGGCGCGGAGGCGATAGCCCAGCGGGTAGGGCGTTTGTTTGCCTTGCATGCGGCCAGCCTCTGCTGGCCCGAGTTCGATCTCCGGCATCCTATATGGTCCCCCAAGCACCGCCAGGAGTAATTCCTGAGTGCAGAGCCAGGAGTAACCCCTGAGCATTGCTGGGTGTGACCCAAAAAAGCAAAAAAAAAAATGTATATTACTGAGTCCCCCTCTGAATGCAGCAGTTATGTGTACCTAGGTCGAGAAGTCAACATGATGAATGACCTAAAACCTGAGCTGCGCAGGAGGAAGAGAGCGGCATGGAATGCCTTCAAAGGCATCGAAGAAATAGCTAAAAGGACAAAGAACCTCCGGCTCCGGGCACATCTCTTTGACTCCACCGTTCTCCCTGCATTAACATACGCCTCAGAGACCTGGGCCCTACGAAAGCAGGATGAGAATGCTATTCGGGTCTCCCAGAGAGGCATCGAAAGAGCTATGCTTGGAATATCACGTCTCACTCAAGTGAGAGAAGGAATCCGGAGTTCTGACCTCCGTCGCTATTCCAGAATCAGGGACGCAGTCTCGTTTGCCAAGGCATCGAAAATCAGATGGGCTGGACATGTAATGTGATTTGGAGACAACCGCTGGACTAGAGCCGTTACCGACTGGATCCCACGGGATGTCAAAAGATCACGTGGCCGCCCACCTACAAGATGGTCAGACTTCCTTGTTAAGACCCTGAAGGAACGGTTTGAGGCTCTTCATATTCCTGAATCAACCAGATGCCATTGGGCTACATTGGCACGTGATAGGGTCCAATGGAAATGTTACTGGCGCCCGCTCGAGCAAATCGATGAGTAACGGGATTCAAGTGATCAAGTGACTGAGTCCCCCAAGAAGTGATGCACTTCTCCTGGTGGGTCCAGAACCATCCTGTGTAAATTCCACCCTCACTTCTAAGGAAACCATAATCACAAATTGGAGGCTGAAGTAAAAAATCTGTACTCAGCTGATGATATGCTCCACTTAAACCAATTATCAGGATTTTCCAGTTGCTCTATATTTATGGATTCTGGGAATAAAACTTTTAGGTAAGACAAATCAAGAGAAGAGAAATAGATCTGCTCTGTATGGAAGATTTCTATCACTTGCTAAGTGAAAACACCCGTCAATCTTTTCCTGAGCTCACTCTTTAATCACGATCTCGATCACGATCTTCCCGTTGATCATCTATTTGCTAGAGCGGGCACCAGTAATATCTCCATATGTCCTGTCTCATGCCAGTAGAGCCAGGGGCATCAGCTTGCTACAGGAACATAAAGAGCCTCAAACCATTATATTAGGTCATGGTAATGACCTAATATAATTGTTACTGGAATTTGGCATATCATATACAACATAAGAAGCTTGCCAGGCTTGTCGAGCGGGAGGAAAACTCTTTTAAACACCTCCAAATAAAGCATTTATTGATGAACCGCGCGGCCGCTACTGCGGCCACGTGAGCCGGGCTGTGATGGGCTGGTCTGCTGGGTGGAGTTCTGACGAGAGGGAAGTCCAGAAGTGGAAAATGGCGGCGCCCGTGGAATGAGGAGCGGTGGTCTGGCTTGTTGTGAGGCTCTGCCGAGGTGGTGGGCCAGGGCTAGAACCCGCCATGCCTCCCGACTGCCTCATGAACGGCTTTGCACAGGGAGAGCAAGGAACAGCTCTTTAATTCATTCTTAATTTTCTATTCTGATCTTGGTTTTCCTTCCTTTTTTCTTTAGAAGCAAGAAAGTACTTTTTTTTTCCACATTCAGTTTTGGTCATAGCAGAGGAGACAGAAGTTGTTAGCAAACAGGAATTAAATTCCAGTTATTGCTTTTCAAAACCTGGATTGATCCCTATTCTCCTGCTGGTTGACAGTTAATTTGGTGTTCTTATCTCGAATTCAGTATTTGACCTATAAAATAAGATTTGACCTATAAAACAAGATCATTAATCTAGTTGTCTAGGCACCCATTAATCACTCTAGTTTCTGTTTGGAATAAGCCATGATTTCAGCCTTGTATGCCTGTAAAAGAGGGAGATGTGCCCCTTGTTAAGGGACAGTGGGTATGTGGCACATGTGTCGGACTATGAAGAGAGGCTTATGTGAGAAAGACTTATAGGTGGTTCTTTTCCATAGTTCTAGTTCATTTGATACAAACAAAAGCAGCCCTCGGTCCTGCAGTAGGGAGACTTCTCCTTTATTTTATTTTATTTTGTTTCATTTTATTTTATTTTATTTTTTTCCCTTTTTTTTTGGGGGGTTACACCTGGCAATGCTCAGGGGTTTCTCCTGGCTCTGCACTCAGGAATTATTCCTGGCAGTGCTTAGGGGACCATATGGGATGCTGGGGGTCGAACCAGGCCGGAACAGGACGGCCACGTGCAAGGCAAATGCCCTACCCACTGGACTATCGCTCCGATCCCTTCTCCTTTATTTTAAAACTAGTAAAACCACCCATTGTTAAACCCAAAGGCAATGCTTCGTATTCCTCTGTACTTCCCCTCACGCCCAGGTCTGTCATTCATCTTACTGAAGTGATACTACAGCGCTCATGACTTAGAATGGGTCTTCTGAAGAGAGACAGTGTACAGACTCCATTTATTCCTTTATCATTTTATGCTTGGGAAAATCTTTATTTTTTAAAATGTTTTGATTAAAACTCCATTATTTATAAAATCATTCATATTTGGGTTTTAGGCATGCTGGGCTCCAGCACCAGTCCCACCTCCAGTGTCTTCTTCCCTCTACCGAAGTTCCAAGCTTCCCTCCCACCTTAACAAGCACATTTTTTTAAAAATTTTAATTAACTTTGGGGGGATTCTGACCACCCTTGATGGTGCTTAGAGCTTACTCCAAGCTCATTGTATATTAATATACTCCATAGAGTAGGATTTACAAGTTGGTCAGATGACAGATAATACCAGATGTTATAAATAAGCAATTTATGGGAAATAAAAATGGTCAGTAAGCAGTTTTTAAAATCACTGTATCACTGCATCACTGTCTTCCCGTTCATCATTGATTTACTCGAGCGGGAACCAGTAACATCTCCATATGTCCTGTCTCATGCTAGTAGAGCCCAAGGGCATCTGCTTGCTCCAGGAACAAAAAGAGCCTCAATCCATTCCGGAATGAGGTCTATAATTGTTACTGGTATTTGGCATATCAAATACAACGGGTAGCTTGCCAGGCTCTGCCATGCAGGTAGCATACTCTTGTAGTCATCTCTAAGTCCAGCATTTATTGATGAACTGCTCGGCAGCTTGCGGCCACGTGGGCCAGGCTGTGATAAGCTGCTCTGCTGGGTGGAGTTCTGACGAAAGAGAAGTCCGGATGTGGAAAATGGAGGCCCTCATGGGGGGGGGGGGTCGTCTGGCTTGTTGCAAGGCTCTGCTGGGGTGGCGGGCCAGAACTATAACTCGCCATCCCTCCTGGGCACCTTGTGAGTGGCTAGGCACAGGGAGAGCCAGTAGCAGCTCTGCCCCATGTCTGTGAGTCTCTGAATAACTAAATATTTTAGTTATTAAAATATCCAAACTTAATCATTTGTATGGATATACCAACTAAAGCAAAATAAAATCTCTGTTAGTAAGATTAAAGATTAAATTTTGTGTCCAGAGAAAATTTGGGGGAAAATAAGTGCTTTCATTCATTGCAGCTGAGGTAAGGCACTAATCTTTTGACAGTGTAATTGGGCATCTTTTGTTCACTGTGAAAATGCATCTCTTTGACTCTTTAATTCCCATTCCTGAGGTCCTTCCTGTAAACAAAGGCAAAGCAGCATTGGCGTGTGGGTGGCCCTTATCAATCCCAGTTTGCCTTTTGTCCTTCAAAATCACGTTTTTCATATATTATCCCCTTTTTTAAGTTTTGCATTATATTTTATTTTTTTCAGGATTACAAATTTTCAATTTTGTCTTTCAAGTGTGTCATAAAAAATTATATTTTTATATTGTCAAACTGTCTTTTAAACTCCTGGATTTTCCATTTGTGTTTTTCTTAACCAAAGCTAACATATGCTCTCTTAAATATGTGTAGAGGGAGGGAAGGAATATTTAAATTCTTTTGGTTTTGTGCAGAGGTAGTTTACTTATCCATAATCATGACTTAGCTTTCCTCTTTTCAACAGTTTCTTACAATCATGTCAACACGATCTTTTGAATAAAATAACCTTGCCTACTGGTTTGAAATTAAATGACTGTGATTTAAATATATCAATTTAATTATCATGTGTATACAAAATAGACATAAGTAAACTTGTACTATGTATCTATATATGTGCACAAACATAAATTTGAGTCTATTCTGTACTATGTATCTGTATGTATGTGCACAAATATAAATTGTGAGTCTCTATTCTTGTTCCTACCTATTTACTCAACTCTGTCTATGTTTAGCATGAAACTTCTACTTAAATGTTAGTATCTTATAAATCTTCCCTCAGAAATATGTTTTTCAACTTTTCTCTTATATTTCATATTCTGAATTATCTGTTTCAATTAAACTTCCCAGAATTCTGCCTAAAATTGCATTTTTAAAGGAAGAGCCACCTAACTGCACTATAAAGGATAGACTTAGGAGACAGGAGGTGCCTCCTAACTGCACTATAAAGGATAGACTTAGGAGGCAGGAGGTGGTGTCAGTAATCCAGAGAAGCCAAAACAAGGCCTGAATCAAGTGGACTTTACATATGTAGCAAAGGAAAGTGAATCAATTAGGTTGAATTTGATGTGTGAGAGCCAATGGTGGAGAAATAGAAATTGGTGACAGGACTAATTACGGGGGCATTTAAAATTGTGAAACAGGTTTTGAAATAAAGTTCTAGAATTCCAACGATTTTCTGAAGTCTTGATTCACTTTGTGAGGCACCACTTTTTCTTACTCCAAATTTTGGCAATTTGAGGACAGATTATTATAAATAAACACAAAATTAGGTACCCTTCATAAAGAGTAAAAATTAGCCCGTATGTGGGAAATGTCTAGTTTCTAAAGTATTTGTGTTATTCTCAGAAATATTCCTCTACAAATGCTGCATATTAATAGCTTTATTATGTTTCTACAAAGCTTATTTTTATGATGTGACTTAGAAATTCACATTCAATTTATAATAAGAACTCTATGCCACTGAAAAGAAATAATATTAGCTCTCAAAATTATACTTTGGTTTGTTTTAGGGCATTATTAAGATAGGCTTATTCTTAATGGCTTTTTCATTTTGTTTTTCAGAGCTTGATAGCCCAGAAGAATTAGGGAAAAGCGGATCTGCAGGATTATCACTAAGGATTTTCCCCAGTATTTCGCAGTGGTTTCCCGGATAAAGCAGGAGAGTAACCAGATTGGTCCTGAAGGTGGAATCCTAAGCAGCACCACTGTGCCCCTTGTCCAAGCTTCTTTCCCAGAAGGTGCTTTAACCAAAAGAATTCGAGTGGGCCTCCAGGTAATTAATATTCACAATAAGTTGGTACAGAGTGCTGTTCTGAAAACGTCTTCATAACTTATCTAAACAGTATTGCAAATTAAAGCATCAGACTATTTTGAAAATCAGTCTACGCCATATGAAAAGCATTAGATGTAGAGTTAGTTTCATTTATGAAATCTAATATATATTTCATAGTTTTTGTTTTTATTTTTTTGCTTTTTTGGGGTCACACCTGTCAATACTCAGGAGTTACTCCTGGTTCTTTGCTTAGTAACTACTCCTGGCAGTGCTCTGGGGACCATATGGGATGCCAGGGATCGAACCCGGTTGGCCGCGTGCAAGGCAAACACTCTACCCGCTGTGCTATCATTCCGGCACTTTTTGTTTTAAAGTACTCACGATCTTCACGATCACGATCTTCCCGTTGATCATCTATTTGCTAGAGCGGGCACCAGTAATATCTCCATATGTCCTGTCTCATGCCAGTAGAGCCAGGGGCATCGGCTTGCTACAGGAACATAAAGAGCCTCAAACCATTATATTAGGTCATGGGAATGACCTAATATAATTGTTACTGGAATTTGGCATATCAAATACAACATGAGAAGCTTGCCAGGCTTGCCGAGCCGGAGGCAAACTATTTTAAACACCTCCAAATAAAGCATTTATTGATGAACCGCTGGGCCGCAAGCTGGGCTGGGCTGTAATGGGCTGGTCTGCTGGGTGGAGTTCTGACGAGAGGGAAGTCCAAAAGTGGAAAATGGCGGCGCCCGTGGAGTGAGGAGGGGTGGTCTGGCTTGTTGTGAGGCTCTGCCGGGGTGGTGGGCCAGGGCTAGAACCCGCCATGCCTCCCGACTGCCTCATGAACGGCTGTGCACAGGGAGAGCAAGGAACAGCTCTGCCCCATGTGTGAGAGTCTCTGGACCAGCATACCTGGGCCGGATTGAGGAAAAAGCTGCTGCAGGGTGGGTGTCGGTGATCCGGGCTGTGATGGGCTGGTCTGCTGGGTGGAGTTCTGACGAGAGGGAAGTCCAAAAGTGGAAAATGGCGGCGCCGTGGAGTGTTTTAAAGTATTACTTAATTCAAATGAAGTTTATTTTTAGTGATAGTTATTGGTCTTTATATGTAGAACAAAAAACATCAAAAAATCACATATCATAAAATCTTTTGTGTTATGATATGCTGTTTCATAAAGATCAGTAATGTGAAACTTGTAACCTTTGAATTTGGGGTTAAATCAATCATAAATTCTGGACTTTAGTCAAACCATTGGAACTTATTTGGGTTTGGAAAGCTGACTGAAAACTTTATAAAAATGGTCTTTTTCCCTTTTCAGTTAAATAAGAAAAACTAAGCCATAACTAAAAGAACTTATTAACTTTTCCTCATTAAATACAATAGACGAAAAAAATTTTATTAAGTCACTGTACAGTACACACTTATAAAGTTGTTCATGATTGGCTTTCAGTCATACAGTGTTTTATCACCTGACCCTTCATCCGTGTACGTTTCCCAACATTAGTGTTCCCAGTTTCCCTCCTGCACCACCCTGGCCTGAAAATTTTTTAATTTGTTTTAATATAGATATTAATAACCTAAAGTTTTTGTTTTTTTTTTGTAAGATGGCCTCTTGTGACCAAGGAGTAGATTTAAGAGTTGATTGTTTGCCTTCAATGAACACTTGGATCTTGAGGGAGCAAATAAAATTGTCATGGCTGAATTTCCTTTTACATGTCTTCATGTTAAGTGCCTTAATGAATAGCAAAGAAATCAAGAGGTTTCAAAAAAGTTGGAAGTTAAGATTAGTATACTGGACTTGAAATCTTGAATTCCTTTTGCTACATTGAAAGCTTCAGTTTTTACATGGGCCCAAATTTCCTTCATAATATCGCATCAAATAATCTGCATAGATTTAATATATTTTGTACCCAACATTTATTGTCCCTTAGACAGGACTAGGTTTCTTCTCCCCTGTGAAATTTTATTACCTTCCTTTCATGCAACAGTACAACGAGCCATGTTCTGTGAAGGAAAGGTACAGGCTGATTAGTTCTTTCTCCAATTTTAGGTTGTTTGGTTTTCTTTCCTGTCTTTTAAACAGAAAAGATGAAGTAGAAAGACTGGTTGTCTATTTCTGTTGCTTTTTTCCCCCCACTTAAATAATCGCCTTTCTGGGGCTGGAGTGATAGTATAGCAGGTAGGCTGTTTGCCTTCCACATGGCTGACCTGAGTTCTATCCCCTGGCATCCCATATGGTCTCCCGAGCACCGCCAGGAGTAAGTCCTGAGTGCAGAGCCGGAATAACCCCTGAGCATTGCTGGGTGTGACACAAAAAAAGCAAATAATAATAATAATAAAATAATAATTATAATTATAATAATAACAATAATAATAATAAGCTTTCTGAGGAGGCAAAAAATGTCCAGTTTCATTTAAAGTCTTTCTCTTTCCTAGGCCCAGCCTGTTCCAGATGAGATTGTGAAAAGATCCTTGGTAACAAAGCAACATTCAGCCCAATTGTCACAGTGGAGCCAAGGAGAAGAAAATTCCATAAGCCAATAACAATGACCATTCCGCGTACCCCCCACCCTCAGGAGAAGGTGTATCCAATGGTTACAAGGGGGGATACCACACCCAACCTACGCCTTCTCTGTAGCATAACAGGTTTGGTTAAGTTGTTATGCTTTCTTCTGATGTATTTATGTTTCTGTTCAAATATATAAATACTGTAAATATCCATGCCAAAATTTGGAATGAGAAAAAAGAATACAATTTTTTATTTTTTACCTATCATCGGTTCATGTCTATTAGCCAACAGGCATGCTCTTAAATTGCAGACTCATTTAAAAATTCAGGGATATCATTGTAGGGCTTTTGAGTGCTGATGACAGGGCTCTTTTAAGGTAATCCTGGTCCTTACTGAATCTGCTAAAGCTCTCAGGTGGGCAACCCAGAGATGGTTGCTCTCCCAGGGCTTTTTAAACTGCAGGAAACTGATGGGCCTTGAGGAAATCAACTCTCAAATATAACTAAAAATAGGGAAGAACACATCGGTGATAATTCTCACCTTTTCTGTTCAGGATTCAGATTACTAACATGCAGGGTCAAAGAGAACACATTATGTAATACACACTTGGAATCTAGAGTTTAGTTTATAATTTGATGAACTTAACTGATTTTAGGTGAAATCATCAGGTTAAACTAGGTTCTACCTTGAAGTAGAATTAGAAGAGGAAGTGTATCTCTAAACAGTGCCCAGGAGGCTCAGGGAGTCATCTTTGACAATGCTTGGCCAGCTCTGTGGGCCTGTCAGTTCAGGCCACAGAGGGTGACACAATGCTGCTTAGGCCCTTTAGCTCAGGATCAGACTTGGTGTTCCCAGCCACCATAGCTGCTCTCTGAGGTGTTCAGGAAGCCATTCTATACCAGGAATCTACCTTGGGGCCAAATGCAAGATCAGGTTAAATTCATCAAATTATAAACTGAGCTCTATATTCTATCTTCCTTTGAGTATTTGCCTGAGCATCAGAGAGTAATTTTAATGACTGATATACTTTTTACCATGGAAAATAAAAATTCTATTCTATTCAGTATGCTTCCTTCCTCTTTTAAAAATAAAAGGATTATGTTATCTCTCTGAAAAAATGCAGTTATAAGTGCCAGTTATAAGCTGTTCTTCCATCAAATTTAAACCATTCATTTGTACTCAGATTAAAATATTTTTTTTAAGTACAACATCTGAGAAATAAATCACACTAAGTTCAAAATATATGGGGCCGGAGCGATAGCCCAGCAGGTAGGGCATTTGCCTTGCACGCGGCCGGCATATGCCAGCCCGGGTTTGATTCCCAGCATCCCATATGGTCCCTGAGCACCACCAGGAGTAACCCCCTGAGCGTCGCCAGGTGTGACCCAAAAAAGCAAAAAAAAAAAAAAGTATATATATATATATATATATATATATATATATATATATATATAAGAAAGGAGAAGAAAAACTACCTTCATAAACTGAACGTGAAGTTTTGTGAGTCACCGGCAACACAATGGGATCATAATGAGCATTTTATTGGGAGTATGATAAACCCATAATATAGTCACTATTTCTGTTGCTGTTCTCTCAGGGGGCACCTCACCTGCTCAGTGGGAAGACATCACAGGAACCACTCCTTTGACGTTTATAAAGGATTGTGTCTCTTTTACAACCAATGTTTCAGCCAGGTATGGAAATAAAAACTAAAAAGAAGCATGAAGAAGTTAATCTTACTACTTCCTGTAAAGTAATCAACACCAGAATATCAGGTTTTGAACTTTTGATGATGAGGTTGAGCACCACTCACCTTTTCAATTCACCAAGATAGATCAGTTTAATTCTCCTCTCCCAAGAAGCTCTACAGTATGAGACTTGATTTTTCCAGTAGAAGTCATAACAAAAAACCATTGTCCGTTCTCTCCTATTGTCTCCCATAAAATTCTTGTTCCTTCCGATAGATAAGTAACAGATGAATTGCTTTAAGATTAAATAGGAAGACGGGGCTGGAGTGATAGCCTAGCAGGTAGGGTGTTTGCCTTGCACGTGGCCGGCCTGTGCCAGCTCGGGTTCAATCCCCGGCATCCCATATGGTCCCCGAGCACCGCCAGGAGTAATTCCTGAGTGCAGAACCAGGAGTAACCCCTGAGCATCGCTGGGTGTGACCCAAAAAAGCAAAAAAAAAAAAAAAAAAAAAAGATTAAATAGGAAGGCTTAGCATAAATTTTTATAAACAGAAAATAATGATCATATAGGAAATAAAAGAGCAGAAACATCCTTAGTATTTCTTTAACATCTATAGATTTTATAAGCTTAATAAAGTAACCATGTTTGCCAGTTATTGAATGTACAGGTTGCTGTTTGCTTTCATTTCCTTTTTATACTTTTAATTTTTTTGAATTGTAAACTTTTAAGAATTGGCTTTGAAACTACCTCAGTTATCGTCCTTCTGTTATCCTTAGATTTTGGCTCGCAGACTGCCATCAAGTTTTAGAAACGGTGGGGTTAGCCACACAACTTTACAGAGAACTAATATGTGTTCCATATATGGCCAAGTTCGTTGTTTTTGCCAAAATGAATGATCCTGTAGAATCCTCCCTGCGATGTTTCTGCATGACAGATGACAAAGTGGACAAAACTTTAGAGCAGCAAGAGAATTTTGAGGAAGTCGCAAGAAGCAAAAGATATTGAGGTAACTGTTAAAAGGTTCTTTTAAGACACTTGATAGGGGCTTCATTTGGAAGCCAGAAATACCAAGTACCTTTTACATTTGTTTTCTTTTTTGTTTTTATTTTTTTTAAGTATTTTATTATACCACCGTGAGATATACAAATAAAAAGATTATACAATTAAAAAGTTCATGTTTGGGTCTTTTTGTTTTTAAAATGTGAGTCATTCTCACTATTTTACTTATCTTTTAGTTTATCTTATTTGGTTAAAAATATAAATACTAATGAGGACTGCGTTAGTCAAGGTCATAGTTTGCTTGTGGTACATTTTTTCAGTCAATACCTACACATATTACCCAAATCTTTCTTTTCAAAACCGGTGATGAGTATCTGAAAATAAAGGGAGAGGGGAAAACACTTGCAATGTTTGTTTGAGTAAGTCATCGATGCCATACATTTATTAGAAGTGTCTTAAATCACCAGACTACAAAGAAATATATAATTCTGTCTCTGCTTATACTTGTCCATAACAATTTCAGTCACAGCTATTGAATTGTGTGCACTAGAAATTATTTTTGTGGCAAACAGATTCACAAGAGTGATTGCCTAATAAGGAAATAAATATGATTTAGAAGCCTGTTAGGCTACTACTGTTATGTGACTTAAGTTTATCAAAATTTTTTCTGTCCCAATTAATATTAAATTATATATTTATTTCATTCTAAAAGGTCCTGGAAGGAAAACCTATTTATGTTGATTGTTATGGAAATTTGGCCCCACTTACCAAAGGAGGACAGCAGCTTGTTTTTAACTTTTATGCTTTCAAAGAAAATAGACTACCATTTTCCATCAAGGTAAATTGAAATGTGTGAATTTAAAAAAAATTAAATAAATAAATTCCTACAGTGCCACACTGTGGGCCTTGGACTACAAACTCATTGTCAAGCTATGGTGGGAAGAAAAGAAGAGCAGACTAATGGTGACATATGGACAATGGTGGATGTTCCTAAGCACTTAGTGACAGTGAGGTCCAGCAGGTTTGCACATCAGGCCGTAAACTACCTAACACTAACTACCTAGAGTATAATATTTAACGCTATTAGACTAACATATAAAAAAAAAATAAAGTAGTTGAAATCACTGAAAAAAATAAGTTCTTAGAGAAAAAGAAGTGTTCTGATTTATATAGTTTTAAATTAAATATCCCTTTAAATGTGAATTCAAAAAGACAATAGATTTTGTCCTAGTTTTTCCCAAGAATTCTTTCTGAGATTTGTAATTGAGTCTTTACTTTTTTTTTTTTTTTTTTTTTTTGCTTTTTGGGTCACACCCAGCAATGCTCAGGGGTTACTCCTGGCTCTTCGCTTCAGGAACTACTCCTGGCCATGCTCGGGGACCATGTGGGATGCTGGGGATCGAACCCCCGTCTGGCTGCATGCAAGGCAAATGCCCTACCCACAGGACTATCGCTCCGCCCAAGTCTTTACTTTTTTTTTTTTTTTTTTTTTTTTTTGCTTTTTGGGTCACACCCAGCGATGCTCAGGGGTTACTCCTGGCTCTGCACTCAGGAATTACTCCTGGCGGTGCTCAGGGGACCATATGGGATGCCGGGATCAAACCCAGACCGGTATAGGCCTGCCGCATGCAAGACAAACCCCTACCCGCTGGGCTATCTCTCCGGCCCCTACTTTTTAAACAGTGAAATAATCATTTGTTGTTTAAGCAAATGGTTGAGAACAAACTTCTTATGATAGCAAATGTATCATTTATTGGTAATGGAGAAATGATAATGGCTGAAATCCTGAGAATTCTGGAGATTCCACATTCCTCAGAAAATGGGCCATTTGAGGCTGAAGAGAAGCACAGGGATTGATGCATTTATCTTGCATACAGCTGACCAAGGGTCCATCCCTAGCTCAACATATAGTCCCCGTTGAGAACCTGCCAGGATCAATCCCTTAGTGCAGAGCCAAGGAGCAAGCCCAGGACACAGCCTGGTGTGGTCCCAAAATAAAAGGGGAGGAGGAGGCCTGGCAGCTATAAAACAATTAACTTTGTTGTTATTATTTGCAACAACTGCTACTAAAACTGTGGAGCTAAGTGAAGGATACTATAATACCAGAAATCAAGGCTCTCCAGTGCATGTTGTCAGGAGGTGCCCCAACTCTGTTAAATCCTCTGTTTAATCCTGTGGATTTGATAACAAACATGGTTAACCTTGTAGGACAGGAATCCTCAAGGGGAAAAAAATCTCTTTCTGTAACAATTGACTACCTAAATTCTTGTAGATTAGAGATACCAGCCAAGAGCCTTGTGGTCGCTTGTCCTTTCTGAAAGAACCAAAGACAACAAAAGGACTGCCTCAAACAGCTGTTTGCAACCTAAATATCACACTGCCAGCACATAAAAAGGTATCTTTCAGTAAAAGGTTTCTTTTAACTTTCTTTCCCTGTCCCTAAAGGAGGGGGCCTTTGGTATGTAATTAAGGAATGCTTTGTAATGTGATTAAAGCTCTTGAAACTCAAGTTTTATTAGTCTCTTTGTGTAGATTGAGTAAGTCTTGTTACTGTGGTGTCAAATTCTTATGGTTTGTATGATGGAGTCCTCTGTTTATTGCTTCTGCTTCTGCTGGTAGTATATATAGGTTTATGCTTTCAAATAATGTCACACGTTAATTTGCCATGAATGTACAATTCTTGGTATTTTTTGTTGGCTTCTTTTTATTTGCTTTCTAAATCAGCTTGCATTTTGTGCTCCCTACTCAGTCCTTTTCATATCCTGATATTCTTTTCCCTGCTGTCCATTATAATACTCCTTGTCTCTGCAATGCATCTTGGAACCAAAAGGAGACAGAGTCAGATCAAGATGATGAGGTAATATGAACACTTCTGCTTTTACTCTAATCAGAGCTAGAATAGAAATTGAATTGTATGAAAGAAGTTGCAGCAGGCTGAAACGTGTAAATTTTGTATTTTTGCAGTCTTAGCTTAAGTGAGGCGAAAGCATATTTTCTGAAAGAATGGTTTAATTCTTCACATTTTCATCAGGATACTTCACTGTGTTCACCAAAATCAAAATCTGCTAATGAATTAAAAAGACTGAAGTTCTTTAAATATTGTAAATGTGATAAATTGGTACTTAGTACATATATGCATATAATACCATCACTTGGCATCAATTAATAACTTGTAAATCAAGACCCTGGGAAATATATACAACTTTATTTGCAGATTAAATATACTATTATATATATTTTAAATATGTATACATAATTTATAAAATATAAAATCTGCTTTAGTATAAAATATATACTTAGTGGCTATTGATAAATATTTTATTTTCTATTTAGGTAAATTTATCTTGGCCATTTCTAGGTAAATTTGTTTGAATGAATATTTGTTTATAAATTATCACCTAATATTTCTCCATGTCATCTGATAATTGAATTCCTGAAACACACTTTTCAGTAATAATAGAACAAGCCACCTTAAAAGTGACATTATATCTAATAAAACCATTAACTAGCAGTCAATATTCTCTATACTCTATACCTATACAGAAACAACAGCAGTAATCAGAATAATAAACTTTGTGTGCCTTCTTCCCCTTTAAATGTACTCACAGAGAGTCTACATTGTGATATATGTGCTTTCAGTACAAATCAACTTGGGAAAATTTACTACTCAACATCAGAAGTCTCTGTAATGCTTGTGTTTTATTTGTAATTCCTGTAGTCTGCCGTGTTGATGCTCTGACAGTTACTAAATGATGGTTATATGGTTGAGATAATTGGGGTGGGTTTTCATAAGAAGCCATGAGAAGAAAAAATAAAGATAAGCACAGTGTCAACAAACCATCCTACGAAATGTTCCAAAGCTATTAAGATATCACTAAAAGGTAGGCATAGTCTTTCCGTTTTCTTATTTTTCAGATCGAGAAAACAGACAGACGACAGAGCTTTGCATCTTTAGCTTTACGTAAGCGCTACAGCTACTTGACTGAGCCTGGAACGAGTGAGTTTTCTAACACATTTACTAATCTACATTGATTTTTTATAAGAAGAGACATTTTTTCTATAAAAACTAAATTCTGGGGTTATTTGGGTACCCAATGACAAAAAAAAACAAATTGCCCATCAAAAAAATTGATCATGAAATCTAAGGAATATTACCTAGATGAAGATAGAAGAGTCAGACACCCCTGGAACCCCTAGGTTATAGTTTCAGAACAGTTGTTTATTTTCCTGAGTCATTGACTTAAATATTGAAATCATCTATCATCTTTTAAAACTTTGATTTCACTTTGTTAGCTCTGGTAGGAGATAATATACCACTGTTATTTCCAATCAAAAGAGAAAAATATTTACTCCTACACTAAACGGGATCATGGAAAGGATGCTAAAATGACTTTGGCCGTTGTCTCATTTCTCTTAATAAAAACAGGACATTCTATCTTAGTCCTGGTTCATTGTTTGCAGTTTGCAAAATTGAACTTTCCTACCTTCTTAAGGTAGTACTTTATAAATGATTTATTTCCTTCCTTTTTTTCCTCTTTCCTTTCTCCCTTCTTTCCTTCCTTCCTTCCTTCCTTTTTTCCTTCCTTCCTTCCTTCCTTCCTTCCTTCCTTCCTTCCTTCCTTCCTTCTCAACCTTTTAAAAAATATGTGTTCTAAGGTTTGTCTTCACTAGGCTGGGTAACTTTTTTTTTTCCTCAATGATTTCTTTGACTCATTGGTACTTGGCTTGCAAGTTCTAAGGTTCCTTCAATTATATTTATTTCTTTCTCTCCCTCTCTCTCCTTTCATCATTGTTTTGTTAATTATCACTTCTCGTAATCACTAAAACTTAGAGATAAAACCCCCTACAATATTAAAAACTAGGGGTATTGAGAGGAGCATTGTGTTTACTTCAGCCATCAGGGGAGGGTTTATAGAAGGGTCATTTTAAATTAGTGAATCATTTCTATTTGACATAATTTACAAAGACTTGAGTTCAAGAGGATTGGACATTTATCAGTAGGAGCCATCTGTCACTTTGGTCTTAGCCAGCCATCCCAGAATTCATGTAGATTCTTTGAGTCTACATAACTAATAAAATGTGCATCCTGAAACTATTGAACTAAAACCTTGGGTGGTGGTAACATATCTCTTTTTCTAGTTTCTTGACTACTAAGGAAGTTGCTATATTCAGGCACAAAACAGGATACCATAAGGAGAAATTGAACCCTGCCCATACTTATAAATGTTCTCCCTGAACTCAGTTTTTCCTTTTAGCATAAATTACTTTAATAGTTCCAAAGCCATAAATTAACTCCCATTACACTGCAAAGCAGGGAAGTTACGTGTGTGTAGTCAGATGGTTTTTTAACCTAACTAAATCTCCTTAGTTGAAGTTTTGTTTGGAATACTACTTTGTTCCAGAGCTAAAGCCCTAACTGTGGTTAAGACTCCTAGGCAACATGCATAAGCTTTGGCCAGACTCCATATGCAGCTCTTTTAGGACAGAGGCACCTCTGGGCAGGCGGTCTCCCATTTGATGCTAGGTCCCCTGGGGTGTTTGGGGGGCATGGGGATGAAAGGTGTAGTGGAGTTTGGGTTTTTGGGTCACACCTGACTGTGCTCATAGGACCATGTATAGTACCAGGGATCACATCCAGGTCAGCCACGTGCACGGCAAGCACTGCCCTGCCTCATTTTAATTTATTTTTAAGAGATTTTCTTTAAGGTGTGAGTTGTAAGGTCAGGTTTGTGTTAAGTAACTGAGTTTTCCCCACTTGTGAAAGTAATGCAAATTTTAACTATGTCTTTTTTGACTTTTGATAGAGAAAAGAGGGTGATTTTCTCTGTATTAGGAGAAGGAACATAGGAGGGAGTAATAGAACGGACTAAGAACAGACTAAAAGGAAACCAAGGAAATGTCCTAACTTTTGAACTGGTGTTAGAATCCAAAGTAATTTTTCACACACTGCCCTGCCTTCCACACACACCTTCTTGGACCCTTCCTAAATATTTTGATGTCTTTCAGTCCCTGGCTCTAGACATCCCTTTTATTATAAAGGCTATCAGGAATTATGTATCATAATTATAAAAGCCTACGATGTGTAACTGATCTGCAAGTTGGCTGCTGCATGCAATTATAGAGTCATAGCTGTGCTTCAGAAGCCTTTATTGCTTGATGGAGCCAGCTTTCAGTGGTAAATGAGAGCTGCTTTACTAATAATATGGAACGTTTTAATTTTAATTCTCTTGAGACATTGGACTGAGTTCAAATCACCAAATTGAAGGACTCCCCAAAAGTTCCATTTGCAGCATAATACTTCCAAAAGAGCCAAGCAATACAACGTTGAAAATTATGGTTAGGGGTAATGAATGGATAGATTTTCCCTTAGCTCTTCCATGGTAGAATGATATGTGAACCTAGAAAAGGATGTTTTCTGAATATTTGAATTTAAATGTACACTAGGAATGAAAATCTTCACTCTTGTGGGAGTAGCTGCTAATCCAAGGACTGGATTATAGCAATGGCACGAGCACAGGATGAAGAGGAGCATAAAAGATGAAGCAGATTCTCATTTCCCTCTTCGCATGTCACTATTATTCTGAACCAGTGCTTTCTGGGAGCGAGACTGTACTCAACCTTGACCTAGAACACTAGCCCTTAGCAGGCATTCCAAATCTCTGTGACCAGCTCGGTTTGTTCGTTAGAGTTGTAGAAGTAGCGAGGACTAAGCCTGTGTTTGCTCTTCCCCAGCAGCTCTGTTTACCTCATATGTGTGCTTCTTGTCCTATGAATGCTGGAATTAAATCCATCTCTTCTGGTGGCAGGTCTACTTCATGGTTGCTTCAGTGTTTGGGGTATCCATGAGTCTCACAAATACTTTGGCAAGGTACCAGAATGGGCACCTTTGCCACTGAAACATATAAAGCGATATACTGTATGCCACTGTAGGTACTTACATATGGGGTATTAAAAAATATGAGTGTGCTTTTAGATTTCCCCTGTGATACCTTTTGAGAATTAAAAGTCAAATGGATTTAAAATAAATATCTGATATCAGTGAACAACTTTTATCCAGAATAACAGTGGATATGTTTAGTTGCAGATATGGATATGTTTAGCCGCAGAACCATTTTTTAATATGCAGTATTACTTGTTTAATGTCTCAAAAGGTACCAGATTTCATATCTCATGGAAAAAGTGTACTCTTCTTTCTAAATGCTCTTGCAAAAGTATTTTTAAAGTTTATTATAGTGTGCATAATATGGCATAAAAATGTATTACTTCACTGGCTTGTTTGCCATGGTATACTGTGCATGATAAGATGTTTTCAGTTGCTTTGCTTGCTTATGGTAATCATGAACCATGTTTTCAGGTTTCTTTTATCCCTTTGTGTGTATGTACACATGCTTCTTAAAATCATTTCATGTTACATTATTTTCCTCACCAAAAGGAATATACTGCATGGAAAAAGATAAATGCAAACATTCCTTTTCATTTTTTGACTCAGAAAATTTCTTGCTCTTATTGGCTTTTTATGAGTGTTAAGCATAACAAAATTGTGCATGGAAGATACAAATTTAAAACCCAGTGGCTTCACAGTTTGCACATCAGTTGCCTGTCACTTAAAAGTTATTTTGGAATCTGCATGAAATAGGCTTGAGTGGTTTTCTAAAACAGAATTTTATATATTTATTATATAGCTATACCCATCAATATGGTTCTAAGTAGGTGCAATCAGTATCACCAAAAGGTTCAAGAAAAGGGAACATTAGAAATTACTAAACTGAAAGTTCTATGGTTGCACAAATCCAGTATGTACCTAGACAGGCAAAATAGAGTGACTACTGATATATCAGAATATAACTAACACATAAGAAAGTCAATAGGAAGTAAAGGAACAGTTTCCCATTGTGATTATTTTTCTCATTGTTCTTTCTTTTCTGTTTCTCATTGTTGGCATTTTCAGTTGCGATGTGCTTTTTCTGTCTTTCATCTCACACTGCTCTGTTTTTATTTTTTTTTTTTGTTTATTTTATTTTGGATTAGTTATGTATAGAAATTTTATTTCTTTAATTGTCCCTTTTGCCTCTTCCATTCCAAATCATGCAAACAATTGTACTTGCTTTTGTAATATTTCAAAGTTTACTGACCAATTTTTTTTCTCTGGTCTCTCTGTTTCTCAACCATTTTTGTTGATTTTTGTGTTTGATTTCATTTTAAAATTTAAGAAACAGTTGAACGGAGTGCAGGAGCAGCAAGATCCCTCCCCACCACTTACTCATACAAGCCATTCTTTTCTACAAGACCCTACCAGTCCTGGACAACAGCTCCAATTACGGTGCCTGGGCCAGCCAAGTCAGGCTTCACTTCCTTATCAAGTTCTTCATCTAATACGCCATCAGCTTCTCCATTAAAATCAATATGGTCTGTTTCGACTCCTTCTCCAATCAAATCCACCTTAGGCGCATCAACTACATCTTCAGTTAAATCTATTAGTGATGTGGCATCTCCAATTAGATCCTTTCGGACAATTTCTTCACCAATAAAAACAGTGGTGTCACAATCTCCATACAATATCCAAGTTTCCTCCAGTACCCTGGTTAGAGCTCCCACAATCACAGAAGCCTCGCCTTTAAAAGGGCTGGCGTCCAATTCTACGTTTTCCACTCGAACCTCTCCCGTGACTACTGCTGGGTCTCTTTTTGGAGAGGTCATCAATTACTATGACACCTCCTGCCTCCCCAAATCAAACATAAATATGTATTCCTCAAGTTTGCCATTTAAATCGATTATTACATCAGCAGCTCCTCTAATATCGTCACCTTTAAAGTCAGTGATGTCTCCAGCTAAATCAGCAGTTGATGTTGTCTCATCTGCTAAAGTTACAATGGCTTCTTCCCTCTCATCACCTGTGAAACAGATGCCTGGACATGCAGAGGTAGCATTAGTCAACGGATCTATTTCTCCTCTGAAATACCCAACATCTTCGACTTTAATTAATGGATGTAAAGCCACTGCCACGTTACAAGAAAAAATTTCGATAGCTACAAACTCTGTGAGCTCTGTAGTTAGCGCAGCCACTGACACAGTTGACAAAGTGTTTTCTACCACAACAGCAATGCCATTTTCCCCACTCAGGTCATACGTTTCTTCAGCACCGTCAGCTTTTCAGTCACTAAGAACTCCTTCCGCAAGTGCACTCTATACATCTCTTGGGTCGTCGATATCTGCAACTACCTCATCCGTAACTTCATCGATAATAACAGTGCCAGTCTACTCTGTAGTCAATGTTTTGCCAGAACCAGCATTAAAGAAACTTCCAGACTCTAATTCACTTACAAAATCAGCAGCAGCGTTGCTTTCACCCATTAAAACATTGACTACGGAGACACGTCCTCAGCCCCATTTCACTCGAAATTCATCTCCAGTTAAGTCATCATTGTTCCTTGCACCCTCTGCCCTTAAGTTGTCTACACCATCTTCTTTATCTTCCAGTCAGGAGATATTAAAAGACGTGGCTGAAATGAAAGAGGACCTTATGCGAATGACTGCAATACTCCAAACTGACGTGCCTGAGGAGAAGCCATTCCAACCTGAGCTCCCCAAAGAAGGGAGAATTGATGATGAAGAACCCTTCAAAATTGTTGAGAAAGTCAAGGAAGACTTAGTGAAAGTTAGTGAAATCCTTAAAAAAAGATGTGTGTGTCGATAATAAAGGACCACCTAAATCACCAAAGAGTGACAAAGGACTCTCTCCTGAAGATGACTGGACAGAATTTAGTTCAGAAGAAATCAGAGAAGCGAGACAACAAGCAGCTGCAAGCCCTGGTCCTTCCCTGCCAGAGAGAGTGCAAGTCAAGGCCAAAGCTGCCTCTGAGAAGGATTATAATTTGACCAAAGTTATTGATTATCTAACAAATGATATTGGGAGTAGTTCACTGACGAACCTGAAGTACAAGTTTGAAGATGCAAAGAAGGATGGTGAAGAGAGACAGAAAAGAATTTTAAAGCCAGCCATTGCTTTGCAGGAACACAAACTCAAAATGCCGCCAGCCTCCATGAGGCCTTCCACCTCAGAGAAGGAGTTGTGTAAAATGGCAGATTCCTTTTTTGGAACAGATACTATTTTAGAGTCCCCAGATGACTTTTCTCAGCATGACCAAGACAAAAGTCCCTTGTCTGACAGTGGCTTTGAAACCAGAAGTGAAAAAACACCATCAGCCCCACAAAGTGCTGAAAGCACTGGTCCTAAACCACTTTTTCATGAAGTCCCCATCCCTCCTGTCATCACAGAAACAAGAACTGAAGTGGTTCACGTTATCAGGAGCTATGAACCTTCAGCTGGAGATGCTCCCCCATCCCAGCCAGAGGAGCCTGTGTCCCCCAAACCTTCACCTGCATTCATGGAATTGGAGCCAAAGCCCACAACTTCTAGTATTAAAGACAAAGTTAAAGCATTTCAGATGAAAGCCAGCAGTGAAGACGATGACCACAGCCGTGTTCTGAGCAAAGGCATGCGTGTCAAAGAGGAGACTCACATAACCACAACCACCAGGATGGTTTATCATTCTCCACCAGGCAGTGAGGGCACCTCTGAAAGAATCGAAGAAACCATGTCAGTCCACGACATCATGAAGGCTTTTCAGTCCGGGCGGGACCCCTCCAAAGAGCTGGCAGGTCTGTTTGAACATAAGTCGGCAGTGTCTCCAGATGTTCACAAGTCTGCTGCTGAAACCACAGCCCAGCAAGCAGAGAAGGACAACCAAATGAAACCCAAACTGGAGCGTATAATAGAAGTCCACATCGAAAAAGGTAACCAAGCTGAGCCCACTGAAGTCATTATTAGAGAAACCAAAAAGCATCCAGAAAAGGAAATGTATGTGTATCAGAAAGACTTATCCCGGGAGATATTAACCTAAAAGATTTTCTGCCAGAAAAACATGATGCTTTTCCTTGTTCAGAGGAACAGGGTCAGCAAGAAGAAGAAGAACTTACTGCTGAAGAGTCACTTCCTTCTTATCTGGAGTCTTCCAGAGTAAACACTCCTGTGTCCCAAGAAGAAGATAGCCGCCCTAGTTCAGCTCAACTCATTTCTGATGACTCTTATAAAACCCTGAAGCTGTTGAGTCAACACTCAATAGAGTACCATGACGATGAGTTGTCAGAACTAAGAGGGGAGTCTTACAGGTTTGCTGAGAAAATGCTTCTGTCAGAAAAGCTAGATGTGTCTCATTCTGATACCGAGGAATCGGTTACAGACCATGCAGGACCCCCTAGCTCAGAGTTACAGGGGGTCTGATAAGCGGTCCAGAGAAAAAGTAGTCACTGCCCCCAAAAAAAGAAATTTTCTCCAAAATCTATAAAGATGTGTCTGAAAATGGTGTAGGTAAAGTGTCTAAAGATGAGCATTTTGATAAAGTGACAGTTTTGCACTATTCTGGCGATGTTAGTAATCCAAAACATGCCATGTGGATGCGCTTTACTGAGGACAGATTAGAGAGAGGTAGAGAGAAGTTGATATATGAAGATAGGGTGGACAGGACTGTGAAGGAAGCTGAAGAAAAACTGACTGAAGTGTCACAGTTTTTTCGTGACAAAACAGAAAAGCTAAACGATGAACTGCAGTCCCCAGAGAAAAGCCACGCTCTAGGAATGGCAAGGCATATTCTTCTCAAAGCTCTACCAGTAGCAGCCCTGAGAAGATAGTGCTGACGGAACTGTTGGCATCCAATGATGAGTGGATTAAGGCAAGGCAGCAGGGTCGTGATGGGCAAGGCGGCCCCAAAGCCGATGACAGGAAGGCATCCAGTCTGCCCAGCAGCCCGGAGAAAAAGATTCTTTCCCAACAGACTGAGGACAGCAAGTCCACAGAGGAAGTCCAAGGAAGTATTGCACAAAGCAAAGCAGCGGAAGGGCCGCAGTCTGGGTTTCAGCTCAAACAGTCTAAGCTCAGTTCCATTAGATTAAAATTTGAACAAGGCGCGCAGGCAAAAAGTAAGGACATATCTCAAGAAGACAGAAAGCCAGATGGCCAATCCAGGATCCCAGTTAAAAAAGTCCAGGAGAGCAAGCTACCTGTCTACCAAGTTTTTGCTAGAGAAAAACAGCAGAAAGCTGTAGACCTTTCAGATGAAAGCGTGTCTGTGAAAAAAGATTTTGCAGTCTTAAGAGCTAAAGATGAGCATGCTCAAAGCAATGAAATTGTTGTAAATGATTCTGGCTCTGGTGATGTGAAAAAACAGAGAACTGAAATGTCAAGTAAAGCAGTGCCTGACTATTTTTCCGAGCAACAGGCTAAAGACTTGGCATGCCATGTAACCTCAGATGTAGCAACTAAGGGACCATGGGACAAAAAGGTTTTTAGAACATGGGAAAGTTCTGGAGTCACTAACAATAAGTCGCAGAAAGAAAAACTTTCTCATGTTCTTGTTCATGATGTAAAAGAGAGTCATATTGGTCACCCTGAGAGTAAGATTGTTGATCAGAGGAATGAATTTATGTGTGTGACTGAGAGAGAACACAAAGTGTTAACAAATGGCTCTCTCTCAGAAATTAAGGAAATGACTGTGAAATCTCCCTCTAAGAAAGTCTTATATAGGGAATATGTTGTGAAAGAGGGGGAATGTCCAGGTGGCTCAATGGATCAACCTTCCAGGAGAAGTGAGAGCGGAGCTGTGTCACACATCCCAGTCAGAGTGGCGGAGGAAAGAAGAATGCTGTCCTCCAACATTCCGGATGGTTTTCCTGAGCAACCCACATTTCCAAATCATGAACTATCACAAAAGTTACCCCAGTCGAATATGAGTAAAGAGACAGTTGAAATGCAGTACTGTAATTCCGTAGAAGACGAAAAAAGTTTCCCGCTCAGAAATCAGCAAAGTTTCTAAACATCAGAATTTTGTAGGCTTATGCCCACCTCAGGATGAAACTGAAACCTCTCCTACCAAATCTCCTGATTCCTTAGAGTTTAGCCCAGGAAAGGAGTCTCCCTCTAGTGATGTGTTTGAACACAGTCCCATTGACGGGTTGGAAAAAGTTGCACCACTAGCCCAGTCAGAGGGAGGGAAAGAGATAAAAACTTTACCTGTTTACGTCAGTTTTGTTCAGGTGGGAAAGCAGTATGAGAAAGAAATACAACAAGGAAGTGTAAAAAAAATCATAAGTCAAGAGTGTAAGACAGTACAAGAGACCAGGGGGACCTTTTATACAAGTAGACAGCAAAAGCAACCTCCTTCTCCCCAAGGTAGCCCAGAGGATGATACTCTAGAGCAAGTATCCTTTCTAGACAGCTCTGGGAAAAGCCCTTTAACGCCAGAAACACCCAGTTCAGAGGAAGTGAGTTACGAATTTACATCTAAGACGCCAGACTCTTTGATAGCTTATATACCAGGCAAACCCAGCCCAATTCCTGAGGTTTCCGAAGAGTCCGAGGAGGAGGAGCAGGCCAAGTCAGCCTCCTTAAAACAGACTACGGTGGAGGAAGCAACAGTGAAGCATGAAATGTCAACGAATGTGAGCAAGGACTCTAATCAAAGACCGAAAAGTAACAGAGTTGCCTATATCGAAGTTTCCCCCTCCTCCACCCCTGGATCCAGAACAGATGGAGTCAGATAAGAAACACCATTATCTCCAGGAAAGAGAAGTGGACATGATTGAAGTGAATCTGCAAGATGAGCATGACAAGTACCAGTTGGCTGAACCTGTCATCAGAGTACAGCCACCTTCACCGGTTCCTCCCGGGGCGGCGTCAGTGACTCCAGTGATGATGAATCCGTTTATCAACCAGTCCCAGTTAAAAAATATACCTTCAAGCTGAAGGAAGTGGATGAGGAGCACAAGGAAATGACAAAATCCAAAGCTTCTGCTGAAAAGGCTTCCAACCAGAAAGAAGTAGAAAAGAATGGGTCAGGAAAAGACCACGAGTTTGGCCTTGGCCTTGATTCACCTCAGAATGAAGCTGCCCAGAATGGGAACAATGACCAGTCGGTCACAGAGTGTTCCATCGCTACCACAGCAGAGTTTTCTCATGACACAGATGCCACCGAGATCGACTCCTTAGATGGCTATGATCTCCAAGATGAAGACGATGGTTTGACAGAGAGTGACTCTAAACTCCCTAGTCAAACCATGGAAATCAAGAAAGATGTCTGGAACACGGAAGGCATTCTGAAGCCAGCTGATCGCTCGTTTAGCCAGAGTAAACTTGAAGTTATCGAGGAGGAAGGAAGGATGGGACTAGAAGAAGACAGACCACCTTCTAAAATTGCTTCATCTGGAAAGACCTCTGATAAGACTGAGCAGAAGTCAGGGGCCCAGTTTTTCACATTAGAAGGCAGGCATCCTGACAGATCGGTGTTTCCTGATACCTACTTCAGTTACAAAGTAGATGAAGAATTTGCCACTCCTTTTAAAACAGTAGCTACCAAAGGCCTAGATTTTGACCCTTGGTCAAGTAACCGAGGGATGATGAAGTTTTTTGACAGTAAATCTCGGGAAGATGAAACAAAGCCTTTTGGTCTGGCAGTGGAAGATCGCTCTCCAGCAACAACCCCTGATACAACACCAGCCAGAACTCCAACTGATGAAAGTACCCCAACTAGTGAGCCTAACCCCTTCCCATTTCATGAAGGAAAAATGTTTGAGATGACTCGCAGTGGTGCAATTGACATGAGCAAGAGGGATTTTGTTGAAGAGAGGCTCCAATTTTTCCAGATTGGTGAGCATACTTCTGAAGGGAAGTCAGGGGGACCAGGGGGAAGGGGATAAAAGTATGGTCACTGCCACACCACAGCCACAGTCAGGGGACACCACTGTAGAAACCAATCTAGAGAGAAATGTAGAGGCACCTACAGTCGAACCTAACCCCAGCATCCCGACCAGCGGAGAGTGTCAGGAAGGAACCTCCAGTAGTGGCTCTCTGGAGAAATCATCAGCCGCCACTAGCACCTCTAAAGTTGACCCCAAACCACGCACGCCTATTAAAATGGGAATTTCAGCATCCACCATGACCATGAAGAAAGAAGGCCCTGGCGAAGTAACAGATAAGATAGAAGCTGTGATGACCAGTTGTCAGGGATTAGAGAATGAAACCATAACCATGATTTCAAATACAACTAATAGCCAGGTGGGCATTAGGCCCCAAGAAAAACACGATTTTCAAAAAGATAACTTTAATAACAACAACAATTTGGATTCTTCCACTATACAGACAGATAACATTACAAGTAATGTAGTCCTGACAGAACATTCTGCACCCACTTGTACCACAGAGAAAGCTAATCCAGTGAAAACCTCATCAGGAAAAAAGACAGGGGTACTGCAAGGACACTGTACAAGAGATAAGCAGAGAGTTCTTGGAGAGCAGCAAAAGACTAAGGAATCAATAGGGATTAGGCGAAAATCCAAACTTCCCATAAAGGCCACTTCACCAAAAGATATCTTCCCACCAAACCACATGCCAAACATTAAAGTGAGTAAAATGAAGCAGGTTAGTCAATCTGAGAAAGCCAAAGCCCTTTCTTCTTCATGTGTAGATGTCAAGTCTAGAATTCCCATCAAAAACACACACAGGGATCACATAGTTGCAGTGAGAAAAGCATGTGCTGCACAAAAGCACGGGCAGCCAGAGAGAGGCAGAACCAAACAGCTTCCCTCCAAGTTGCCAGTAAAGGTAAGATCCACCTGTGTCACCACCACCAACACCACCACCACCACCACCACCACCACCACCACCACAGTTAAAGTTAGAAAAAGTCAGCTTAAAGAAGTGTGTAAACATTCCATTGACTATTTTAAGGGAATTAGTGGTGAGACCTTAAAGCTTGTGGAGCGCCTCTCTGAAGAAGACAAAAAGATGCAGTCGGAGTTGTCCGATGAGGAAGACAGTACCTCCAGAAACACGTCGTTGTCCGAGACTTCCCGGGGTGGCCAGTCTTCAGTTACATCGAAGTCTCCTAGAGATAAGAAAACAGAGGCAGCGTCTTTAAAATCAAAGAGTGAAAAGGCCGGCAGTGAGAAAAGGAGCAGTAGGAGGACTGGTGAGAATGAAGGCAGTCAGGTTTCTTGAGCGCTCTTTGCTCACCTGCTGGAGAACAAGCATAGTTTGTAAACACTTTCCAACTCGTAGACCCTAGTGCATGAACTGTTGTGATTGCCTGTGGAGTGACTTACTCGTAGTTTCTCATTCTGTCATTGTCATCTGTATGTGCTGTCTATATATTCTTTCTTCCTTTTAACAACTACACAGTAGACAGCCAGGGAAGCATGCTGAAGATATTGGTGTTATTTGAGATAAGCAGTATTATTTTCTTTTAACATTCTCATGGATATGATTCTGTCAAAGTAAAAGCACAGATGTCCAATTCCCATCGTGGTGTTTTCACCAACACAACAATTCTGTAACCGTTGTAAAGTAGCTAGTTTGTCAGCATGTTCGATTCCATTACATTGAGCATTCATGTAGTCTGACATTTGACCTTATGTAGGTGAAAATCAAGTGAATCATGTGAAAACAGAAGTGTTCATGTAGGCAATTAGGACACATTTAAGTGTACAGTGTTAGCACTAGTCTCTCTGTAAAATCTGAGTAACGCTAAAAGCAATTTTCCGGTATCCAACCTGTCTTGATGATTATTTTAATTAAGAAATTGTAAATCGTAGGTCCTCAGAGTCCATGTGAACGAACAGATATCAGGATGGCAATAGTAGCTGATCACCTGGGACTTAGTTGGACAGGTAAGTGTATGCACTCCTGAAAAGACAGTTTCTAAATTCACAAGTGGTGAAATAATTACTCACCAACCTTTTTTCAAAGTCCTTTATCACACAAAATAGAAAATGAAATATTATTTTACCTAAAGTTAAAGGTAATTTCAGAATGCCCTTTCTGACAAGACAAAATTTCACATGACAACGTATTTTTTCTAGCATAAAGGAACATGCAACTTTGACTTTAAAATAATTCAAAAGTTTAAAACATGGTTTATGCCCTTAGGCCAAATCTCTTACAGACAGTTGAATGAATTCATACTTAGGCTCCACGTAGTTTAGACATATTTGAGTTTTACAATTTTATGATGCAGTCATATTACTTCTCATTGCTCTATCATCTGTGTATTAGACTTTTGTGTCAAAGATAAGCTTAAAACAATTTAGTACTATTTTGATAAAATAAGGATAATTTTCAATAAATATACAAGGCAAGAAACATAAATAAAAAGATATTTCCGTAAATATATAAAGCAATGTCAGGAGGTTCAAATTTTTTGGCTATTTTTGTGGGGATGGGGAGTCATATCTGCAATGCTCATGGGTTACTCTGCCTCTGCACTTAAGAATTGCTCCTGTCAGAGGTCACAGGATCATATGGGATGCCAGGAATCGAACCCAGGCCAACTGTGTATAAGGCAAATGCCCTACCCGCTCTACTATCATTCTGGCCCCAGAGTTCAAAAATTTTTTTTTCTTTTTGGGTCACACCCGGCAATGCTCAGGGGTTACTCCTGGCTCTGCACTCAGAAATTACTCCTGGCGGTGCTCGGGGACCATATAGGATGCCGGGATCGATCCCAGGCCGTCACAGGCCAGCCGCGTGCAAGGCAAACGCCCTACCCGCTGGGCTATCGCTCCGGCCCTCCAGAGTTCAAATTTTAAATTAAAAAGTGTATTTTGGTTTCGGGACAGTGCTTGATGAACCTATGGAATGTGGTGATCAAACCTGGGGTCCCAGGGATCAGAGAGATAGCACAGTTGGCAAGATGCTTGCCTTGCACCTACTACTGGCTGATCCTGACCCCTGGGCACAGAGCCAGGACTAAGCCCTAAGCACCGCTGGGTGCACCCTCCCCCCCAAAAAATAAAGAAACCATCAAAAAAAAAAAAACACCCCAGGTCCCCTGCATGTGAGCTAGTTCCCTGATCTTATGGTCAAGTCCATTGAATCTTCTCACCCTAAATTTAAAAAATAAATTAATAATAATAATAATAATAATTATAATTATCAGGACCTCTCACCTGGTATTAGAAAGCCCAGATCCCCTCCGATCAATTCTCTCGCCAACTAGGCCTTGTGATCAGTGCAAGGACCCAGTGATGCTGGGCTTACCTGGACCTTACCTGGGGCCCTGGAGCTGCTGGGATTGTACCCTGTGATGCTCAAAATATGTGTGCTATTGGGAATCAAACCACAGTCAGCTGCATTTACAACGTGCACCTTAACCCCTGTGCTATCACCCTGGCTCTGGGACAGAGCAGTAGCACAGCAGGTAGGGCATTTAGCTTGCACATGGCCCACTTGGGTTTGCTTCCCAGCACTTACATGGTCCCATGAGTACTGTCCAAAAGGAAGCCTGAGCATGGCAAAGTGTGACCCCATAACCAAAATGTATGGGTATGTGTGTGTATTTTAATGTGACTGAAAAAGAGTCAAGTGCAATTCGATAACTAAATCCCACTACAACTAATCTCTAAGCACAGAACCAGAAACAATCTTTGACCACTGCTAGGTGTGGCCCCCAACATAATAAAATTGATCAATTTCAGTGTTGACTGGATTCCCAAAATCTAAACTCAAGAGTCAGATGAACTTTGAAGGGTTTTTTTTGCTTTGGGTTTTTGGGTTTGTTTTTTTTTTTGTGGTGCCATGGATGGAACCTATAGCCTAACATTATAAAGGCAGAGACACGCTCACAGACCATACCCTTACCCAAGTCAAAGAAATTAAAGATTATATAGATTGAGTGTGTTTAGTTTAGAAAGTAGTAAATGTTACATAATTAGTAACAAATGATAATAAAAAAAATGTTTTATTTGGGAGCTGTACCTGGCTTTGTCCAGGGAAAGTTGCTACGTTAGGAATAAGACCTTCCACATGTAAAGCATGTGCCCCAGCATTGAGCCTATCTCCTGGGGAAAAACAATTTTAAGATTTATTGTGATATCTAAAGTCATCTTACATACCATCAGCAATATATATCCCATACTCAGAGAAACCATTCTCTAGGGAGAATACTAAATAAGATTTTTTTTTTGCTTTTTTTTTTGGGGGGTCACACCTGGCGATGCTCAGGGGTTACTCCTGGCTCTGCACTCAGGAACCACTCCTGGTGGTGCTCAGGGGACCATATGGGATACTGGGGATCGAACCTGGGCGGCATGGGCGGCCGCGTGCAAAGGCAAACGCCCTACCCGCTGGGCTATCGCTCCAGCCCCTAAATAAGATTTTGAAACGGCAGATTTTTCTCCTCTGAATACCCTAACTCTTGCCCTTTTCCACTTTTTAAACCTTCTTCTTGTCTGACATTTAGACACTGCTAATAACCAAGAGCTCAGAAGACATTTCAAACAATTAGCTAGCATGAGTAATCCTTTGCATATTGCTGGAGATTAATTGAATCTCATTGTGTATAAACATTTGCTAATAACATTTAAATTCTAGGGGCCAGAGCAACAGCACAGCGGGTAGGGTATTTGCCTTGCACACAGCTGACCCAGGTTCAATCCCTGGCATCCCATATGGTCCCCTGAACAATGCCAGGACTAATTCATGAGTGCACAGTCAGGAGTAACCCCTGATCATTGCCGGGTGTGACCTAAAAAAGAAAAAAAATAACATTTAAATTCTATTAAATAAATATAAATAATATTATAAATAATATTAATGTTTAATACTGAAAATTTTAATCTAGAAAATATATTGGAACAAGTATTGATTTGGGGTTATTATATTCACCTTAAATTGTACCTAAGGAAACCCAGTCCTTTGCTAAAGTAAAATTTTAAAGATATGAAATAATAGTCTGATAGAAAGCCATAAAAGTAAAATTCATAGTGGCAGTGTGTCTTTGCACTTCATCAAGTCTCCAAAGAAAAGGATATATATTGTAGACAGTGATAACTTACTGGTATTTCATCTCTTAAAGCACAAAGAAATAAAGAATTTAAACAACTTTTTAAAATATTTTTATTGCTATATATGCAATAAAAATTACTAGAAAGTTTAGAATTTAGAATAAAGTTTGCTTCATAGAATTACTGTTAATTTCTAAGTGTATTTTAAAATAGTTTTATGCAGTGTAATTTTAATGATTTATCATATATAATTCCCTAATTCTACAAAATTGAATATACAATTTTTGTTTTAATGGGTAAAAAGATTCTGTAGATATTCTTCACAGTGTTTTTTTTTTTCTTGTGGGTCACAGTGCATGGTCATGAAATCAAATCATGCATTTTGTTTTTAAATAGAATACAAAGAAATATAAGTATGTCAGTTACTGTTACGTGAAAATCTGGTTTCATTTATCCACTATGGCATACAATACATTTCTTACTTGTAGGTCTAATGGCAATGGTTTCTAACCTAATGCATTCCATTAATTTAATCTTCAACACATGGATTTTTTCAGATATTTAGTAGTTTTTGCCCATAGTATCTATATACAAATCATTGGTGCAACCCTATGTATCATCACGATTTCTAGTAGTAAATCACTTGGTCTAAGGATATAGACTTATGAGCCTTTGAGCAAACTGGAAATATTAAAATAAATCTTCATCAATTCCTTTGCCTTGGGAAGATTTTTTTTTTCCCATTTCTTGTAAACCTTTAATGTAATACCTGATAAATTACAAAAATACATGCAGAGAAAGTCATTCTTGTTGTTATCTCTGACTCCTATGTTTTCATGTCCAAAGACTAACATTCATGTGTCTTTACAAACACACTCTACACTTACAGGATTGAGTATATAGCTGTGTCTATTTAGATGGAAAAAGCTAGACCTTTCCCTTTTTTTGGTATGAATAACCTAGAATCATTTGTCCTACCAAGAGTATCCATAAAACCCAAAGGCAAATACAGTGGGATTCTGTATGTGAAAAATGTGTACATTATTAAGATTGCCTGCAAAAAGTTATAAATATGACCCAAGAGATGTCAACATCTCTTAAGCCATATTTATAAATTATATATCTCTGATTTGTATGAAACTTGTACAAACTACAACAAGTTATTTGGCTGAATTAAAGGAATGCTGTGATATCTTCTTTGTACAAATCATTAACCTTTATAAATAATTAGAAGACTTAAGCCACAACCTGAGTTTCAGCACTGGTGTTGTATGAAATTAAGTGTATAAAGGATGTCAAAGGCTGTCCTTGGGTTTTACAATAAGTTTATTTTACCACCCCTTCCCTTTTATCTGGCTGTTTATCATTACTTTTATGAAATGTATGAGATAAAAGAATATTAAAGGTCAATAATTCTTTATCTTTTCTACAGAACTGGCAAGGGAACTAAATTTTTCTGTGGATGAAATCAATCAAATACGTGTGGAAAATCCAAATTCTTTAATTTCCCAGAGCTTCATGTTGTTAAAAAAATGGGTTACCAGAGATGGAAAAAATGCTACAAGTATGTTAAACTTGTATTATTTTAACTTTCAAAGTATATATCACCAATATTTTGTATATAAAAGAATGATTAGAAAGTAATAGCAAATCATTTGAGGCATATTTGTTTTATTTAATGCTAACATTTAAATTTTCAGTCTTATAGAACCCTTTTCCTAAAGGAAATAGTAGGAAAATTTTCATCGTATAGTGTTCTCTGTGATCATAAGAAATGAAAAGAAAATACAAGACTGGTTAAATAATGGCGTTGTGGTCAGAAGCACTCTTATGAACAGAGAGACTGCTCAGGGAGCTAGAAACAGAACCAGTGGGATAGATGTAAGAAATAGAAATTTTTTACTCATCTTGGTCTGTGGTTACAAAGAATTTCCTAATATTTTTTGGTTCTGTTTTGTCAGGGTGTGGGAAGAAGGGGACCAATGCAGTATATTAATGCCAACTCCAGCCCACAGTGATGTAGAATAAGTTATTGTGAGTTTGTTTGGGTCAAGCTGACCTTAGTAAATCATTAAAGTACTTAACATAAAATATGAGAGCGACCTATTTTGACAGCCTAAAAAAAGGAGGCAAATGTTTCCATTTTTATTTTATCCCCCTTATGCTTAAGAAATTTATCTTATGGCCTTCTGCTCTGCGTCTTACAACGGAATGAATTTTACTGTCATTCACACAGCTTTAAAGTGATTCTTAGAACCTTAATTTGTCTTTTCTATAATGGCAAGTTTTCTGAGCCCACTGGATAGTGATACTGCTAAGCTGGAGTAAGGAATAGCTAAAATGTGAGGAGGGTAATGCAAAACATGCTTTTGCACGAGCGTTATATTCACTGCAAATTTTAATTGGTTTTTCAACCTTCTTTATTTTTCAGCTGATGCCTTAACTTCGGTCTTGACAAAAATTAATCGAATAGATATAGTGACTCTGTTAGAAGGACCAATATTTGATTACGGAAATATTTCTGGCACCAGAAGTTTTGCAGATGAGAATAATGTTTTTCATGATCCTGTTGATGGTAATTAAATTTACTGTTCATATCTAATAATTTGATAAAATTTGAAAGTGCAGTAGCACAAAGCCATTGCCTAAAACTAAATTGTGAAATGCTTGACTTAATTTCTCATTTTACAACATTTTCTCTGCCAGAGTCAACAAAGAAATACTCTGGTAGAACAAGTTTGGTGAATGTCTTTTACATAAAATACATGTGAAGTAGAAAAGTTTCAGTTATCTGAGAGTTGCGGTCTGATTAAAAGGAGGGTAAATCCACTGCCTTGAGAATTGCTCTGCTTTTGCTGGCGAGAATTCTACCACTGAACCACCCGTGCAAGAACTGCACTGCTTTTGTCAGTTTTCCGCTAGTGAGCTTCCTTCTTCACATAGAGGTGAAATCAAATTGTGAGCTACTCTTACTGACTAATCAAAGTCCTGGGTCCATTTTAAGCATATTGTATAGACATTGTAAAGTCAAAATAAACTACTTTCTTGGGATGAAATTTTAAGTGTTTACTAAAAAAGAAACAGCTAACATCACTCAAAAATTGTTTTATGTAGCATTAACAAACTGCTCTGTTGTTGAGAAAAGCTCTACCTGATCATTTATTTATCTTCAAAAATAGAATTTGGGATGAAATATGATGTGTAGAGGCAGAAATAGAAACCTAGAAATACTTCCTTACTGTTCCAAGTTTGGAAATATATGGAGACTCCTCCCACCCCATTTTTATTTTATTTTATTTTATTTTATTTGCTTTTTGGGTCACACCCAGCAATGCTCAGGGTTTTCTCCTGGCTCTGCACTCAGGAATTACTCCTGGCAGTGCTCGGGGACCATATGGGATGCCAGGGGATCAAACCCTGACCGACATGGGCCGGCCGTGCAAGGCAAACGCCCTACCCACTGGGCTATCACTCTGGCCCCCCCACCCCATTTTTAAACTGGCAACTTTAAACTAGAAACAATCAATAACTTCTAATTCTGCATATGTAGCAAAAAAAAATTCAAATTTGTAAAAGCTTTTCCTTTAATTCAGCAGAAATATTAAAACATCTTTTGTAATATGTGCCTTGCATATTACATGGCATAAGCACAATGCTAGTGTCCAAGTTATTTCTTTTTAAGTGCACAAATAGCTTAGAACCTTGGAAAGAAGCTCTCTTCAAGGCCTTGTCCTACTCATACAGTCATATAATGGTAAGCAAACTCTTTTTGCACTACATATGGAAAACTAGCATTATATTAAATTATTACCAATTTACAGATTATAACTGGTCAATTAGTTTTTAAAGAAAAGTAGCTTTAGTACACAATATAACCAAAAAATGTATTCAGTGGTATTAAAAGTATTATTTAATTTCAACATTTTTATGATAGCATTAAATGTATAAGTAGTTTTTGCTGCACTAGCTCAATATTTACATACCCTATTTTAAAAGTCCTTAGGAAAGTTAGCAATCTGTGTATGAAGTTCCACTTGAGTAAATTTTAAGCATTAGCTAATCTTAGCCAGCTGTTCAAAAAGTTGTGGTTTGTAGAAGCATAACAAAATACTGTTTACTTTTAACCTTAGAAATTTTATTTTACAACAAAAACTACCTAGATATTTATTTTGATCTGATGGGAAAAAGTAGGTGGTAGAGGTTTGAAAAGCAAAAATAATTTTTTAAAAAATGGCTTGGTGACTTTTTTTTCCGTCTCTCCTCTTGGCTGAACTTTGGTGAAACTTCCTTTCCTCACCATGACCAGATTGTCTATTGATATCTCTGTTCTCTGCTGATGGAGGAAAGTATTCCATTAGTCTCGACAGCAAAGTTGGAAACAAGGGATTTCCCCCCTCATCCCCTTAATATGGACTGGGTATTAAATTGTTTCGCAGCATTGTTGTGAACATTCAGAGAGCTCTTTGCAAGTAGTTTTCTTCCCATTTCTGTTGTGTATCATTTTTTTAGTTTAATTTGTGGATCTGAGCGGGTTCCTGTCACCAGGTTCCCCTAAACTTGCATCTCCACATCAGCTCCTTCATCTCTTCACATCACCACACTGGAAAATGTTATGTGCAATTCTTTTCGACTTTGTCTGCTTTTTCAGTCTTTTCCTAATACCGTTTTAGATTGTTCTCCCAGTGCTTCTGCTCTAAAATCTAATAATCATTTAATATCAAATATATTTCTCTTTGCTATAAATTTATGTGAAATAAGTAAAATTAGACTTGGGTTACATTGTTCATCTGTACAGTTCTTGAAATAAATTAATTATGAAAATTTGTTTCTTGTGGCTCACTGTATTCAGTCTACCACAATAAGGATTTTGCATGCTAAAGGTAAAAAGCTAATAAAATTGGCCATAAAATAAATGTATTTTATATAATGGAAACTAACATACTGGGTTAAACTAGACTACATAAAATTACTAAACTTGGTAGAAACAATCTATATCTTATTTAATAGTCTCTTTTATTATAGTTTGCATTAGGCATTTTTTGTGTAAAGTTAAACTAAACCAATAAGTTTATCAACATTCTGTAATTCATTATACATTTTCATACCTGATATAATTTAAGTCATTCCATGTGTTTTTGTTCTCTGTTCTTTTAATTCATTCCAGTCAGTCGAAATGTACTGTCTTCCATAGGTTATCCTTCCCTTCAAGTGGAACTGGAAACTCCCACAGGGTTGCACTACACACCACCCACCCCTTTCCAGCAAGATGAGTATTTTAGTGATCTCTCTAGCATAGAATCTCCCTTTAGAACTCCTAGTAGACTGAGTGATGGGCTAGTGCCTTCCCAGGGACACATAGAGTATTCAGCAGATGGACCTCCTGTTGTAACTGCAGAAGACACTTCCATAGAAGACAGCAAACTCGAAGACTCAATGCCTTTAACAGAAATGCCTGAAGCAGTGGATAGAGATGATAGCCAATTGGACAATGTCTGTCTGAGTGAGTATCCTCAATACCTTGGAAGTATGGCTGAGATCCCCCAAAGTGTAAAACCAGCAGAACCACTGAAACAGACTAGACAATTAGGAATAATCTCTGAGCAGCAAGAGAAAGGAAAATCTGGTCCTGATGAGGAGATAACGGAAGAAAAACTCAAATCTATCTTTGAGAACATTCACCTTGAAGAAGGCGTAGAGTCTGAGGAGATGACAGAAGAAAAAGTGCAGGCTATTCTAAAACGTGTTCAGCAAGCAGAACTGGAAATGTCTTCAATTACAGGTTGGCAGAATGAGACATCAAGCGGAAACCTAGAGTCCCCCACTCAAGCTCGAAGAATAACCGGTGGGTTACTAGATCTGCTGGATGACAGGTATGGCTGATTTAGAAAAAAGATTCATAAAATGAAGGCTGCATGTTAGTAGCTTAGAGATAAAACTTCTTTTAAAGGTTCATTCTATCATTCTGTTCAGGAAAAGATACAATGAAATTCAGACATAATTAAATGAAATTCAGACATAATTAAATCTATGAATAGCCTTTACATAAGTACCAAAGGTATATTTATTTTAGAAGAATACTCCTCCAGTTTACTTGTCCAAGTCTTTAAATACAGTTTTCAGATATCAGTTCAATTCTGTCATCTAGCAATTATACCTCCACTGAAAGTTAATATTTGATAACACTTTTTTAAATGTTAATATACAGAAGCAAAAAAGTCATTCATCCTCTATGAAAAACACTTCTGATATCCTTTTCTAAATGAAAAACTTTATATTACTTGTAACAGTATATATAATTCTTTATTCTAAATAATATTCCTATGATATGAATTTTTACCACTAAACCAGTTCTTAATCATAAGTCTGCTTTTAATAGAATGAAAGGAAAGCGTCTGTCCTGTGGACACTGATCCAAATCCTACCACTGTTAGACCTGTGCTTTTAGAATAACGTACTGGATCTGGGAGATAGCCTAAAGATCTGAAGTGCTTGCTTGAGGGACGAGCTACCTTGGAGCGACCACCGTGTGTGATGAACACCAAGCCCCACTCCTTCCCTGAAGTAAAACTACCATTATAGTCCTCAAGCAGGATTGTAGATTTCTTTTTTAAAGCCTGGAACATGCCTACCAGATGACTGGTGCAAATGCTCCGAGTATTTAGTATATTTTTAGTTATACATGCCTCTTATTAAAGAATAGTTTACTTTAGTAGCAACTAGTGATAAACTTCAGTTGAATATGAAAAAACTCAGATTATTTTTGTAATAATATTTAATATTTTCATAGTGATATTAAACTTCTTGATCAATACAAAACTCCTTTGAAGAATGGCATTACCGAGCTAGAGAGACAGCTCAGAGGTCAGGGACATAGCTTGTCGAGGTATTAGTCTGTTCTCCAGTTTCACATGGCCCTCAGCATTACCTGATAGCTGAACAGCACCACATTACTGGACTCAAGCATTGATCCCTGAAGCCTAGTAGCTGAGTATCACAGAAGTGGTACCCAGGACACTGCTCCAGAGCCCTCTCCTCACATCAAAAAGAAAGCATGACATACAAGGTTTATTATTGAAAACATGAGCAAAGATTAGTATTTGAGTGTGCTAAAGGAGCCTCATCATAGGAATTCATTTCGTTCTTTGTCAACAGTGTTTTCACTGATCACATGAAAGCATTTTGAGATAATCTCTTTTATATTGATGGTTCTGTATTCTGGGGTTTGTTCATAGAACCTTGGAGAATAATTTTAAATATAAAGAACCTAGGTAACAAAGAGGTAATATAACATGAAAATGATGACTACGGTAATTAACCAGCTAAGGATGGGCACTGAAATATCTGCACATCATACCCATAATAGCCCTAATTTCAGAGTGACCACCACCCTGACTCCAGTTTGAAATCCAGTGACCAGAGTCTTTTCACCACTTTCTCCTTTATGCCTTGATAGGTAGTTGAAACCCTAATTATAACAGTTTAGAGCTTCTGAAGCCCTTTTGGGTGGCCATTAGTTATTTTTATAAACATCTACTTTTTAACCTTTTGCAGTCCTGACCAGTGTAGAGATTCCATTACTTCATATCTCAAAGGAGAACCTGGAAAATTTGAAGCAAATGGAAGCCATGCAGAAGTCACTCAGAAGCAAAGAAAAAAGCGTACATTTCAGAATCCCCAAATGACGTCGGAAACAGAGCACAAAGGAAGCTCTGAAATCAAAATTACATGGATCTGGCCGTGTTGAGGAGCAGGCGTCATCATCACTAGCAGCCTATCAGAAATCTGTAGAAGAAACCAGCAAGTTTGTAACAGAAGAGATTAAACCTTGTGTGCCTGTCAGTATGAAAAGATGAGTAGGACTTCTCCTGCTGATGGCAAGCCAAGACTTAACCTCCATGAAGAAGAGGGTTCCAGTGGGTCTGAACCAAAGGTATGTTAGCTTGTTACCATTAAACTGAAATACTGAGGCTTCACTTTGGATGAGTTGTGTAGCATTGACATCAAAGTTATTTTCTATTTCCAAATTATAAGTGTATAATAAAAAATTATAGGGCTAGTAATGGGGAAGCGGGTCAAGGATTTACTAAGTAAAGCATGTGCTATTTGATCATATCTTTGCTCATTAGGTAAATTAAAAATAAGTATTATTCTTGTCATTTTTTCAGTCAGAAAAAATCTTCAGAGATTAAGTAACTTGCTTAAAGCTCAATATTTTTTCTGACATTTACAATTTCTAACTCAATCCAGTCATTTTTTTATGGAAGAAAGATAATTATTTTGACCCTTTCTGGCTATTCTACATAATTTATAGAGTCTATTGTAGTTTTGTGCTATAGGTCCCTTCTCTCAAAGTAAGTTTTAAAAATTGAATAATCAGGGACCAGAGTGATAGCACAGTGGGTAGGGCATTCGCCTTGCACACAGCCATCATGGGTTCGATCCCCAGCATCCCATATGGTCCCCCAGCACCACCAGGAGTCATTCCTGAGTGCAGAGCCAAGAGTAACCCCAGAGCATTGCCGGGTGTAGTCCCAAAATTACTATTACTACTACTACTACTATATAATAATAATAATAATAACAATAACAATAAATTGAATAAACAAGGCCAATGAGGTGTATATGTGTATATACACACATATATACATGTATATATAGATGTTACATATACCAATTGGCAATACATATGTCAATTTGCGGCATTTAGAAATTTAAAGTTAGAAGTATCACTTTACATCTAAAATGATGTTCATATCTATTTCTAATAATCAAAAACACCTACAGTGACATATGCTTAATCATTTTTACATCTAAGAAAATGTTTATTGCTAATCAAAAACACCTATAGTCAGATACTTAGTTGCTTACTCTTTGACATAATGTTTTTGTGGTACCATCTAATCAATTCTCTTTTATTCTTTGAGTGTTACCATGATTAGTTACTTTAAGAGTTTAAATAGAAATTATGACTCAAATAAATATGAGAAAATAAAAGTAATGTCATACATGTTCCACTGTTGTTTGTTTTCAAATGTTTCATGAACTGTGCAAAAGACAGATTATGAATAATAAATCATTGGATCATAGCATTTAATTTTCCCCAGAACATATCTAGTTAAGTAACTATTGTGGGTAGAAAAAAACTAACAAGGACATGTATTTTGTGAAAGATTGAGCCCATGATTAATATGAGGTTTAAGAAACTTAAACTCCAGGTCATTTAGAAGCTAATTATAAGCTTAACTACTAATTACATTCTTTCCTCTTCCCTTCTGCAGGCTATCTTTTAACTATTTTCCTGTTTGTTAGGAGAGACAGTAAAATTCTTGGGTTTTTCTTTTGTTTCCTTCCTGACAAAAGTAGATTCGGATATTGATGGTAGTATGATTTGGCATAGTATGTTCCCTTTTAAAATGAGCTTATGTTGAGAGAAGTCATTATGACATTTTAACTGAGAATTTGTTCTATAAGTTCATAGAAAAGTTTAGAAATCAAATTGTGACATGAATATGAATAAGCAGTGCTCTGTGTACATGTACACATATCAGCCATGGGAGAAGTGTTACTAGAAGTCTTGAAAGGAAACTCAATTCCTCTCTAATGGGAAATAGCTACTTTAGAAAATATTTTCAAGAATTCTTATGAGTTTGTACCTTTGGTATTGGTCACTGATTTCCATGAATGAATAAAGGCTTCATAAATATAAAAATTCATAAGAGAACCAAAAATTTTCAGAAGGTATGAGCCTGATCTCATAAGAAACTCAAAACTGGGGCCGGAGCAATAGCACAGCAGGTAGGACGTTCGCCTTGCATGCCACCAACCCAGGTTCTATCCCCAGCATCCCATAAGCTCCCCTGAGCACTGTCAGGAGTGATTCTGAGTGCAGAGCCAGGAGTAACCCTTGAGCAATGCCAAGTGTGACCCAAAGAGCAAAAAAAAAAAAAAAACCAAAAAGCCTCAAAACTGTTCACCATATATCTTTTGTGGCTAGACCGTAGGACAGAAACAGCCAGCAATCTGATACATGCTCTCAGAAAAGAGTTCCCTTTTTGTCCCCTGAAAATCAGGTCAAAAGTCCGGGTGCAGCTTTTACACGGATGACCGCCTGCTGTTACAAGGTAAAATTCTGCTGCTTTCCACCTCTTTCCGTGCAGTAACCCTTGGCCAGAAGTAATGAAAAAATTACATTTACCTCCTCGTTTCCCTCTTGACCAATACCTAGATAATTTTCTGAAGGAAATCTTTATAGTCTGAAAATCATCTTTGAGAGAGAGTAGAAAGTTAAACTTTGATTACTTTTTATTTAAAGGGACCTGTCTCAGATCATTTTTGATAAGATTATAAGATAACTGACATGTAAGATTATTTGCAATACTGTATTTCTGCTCTTGAATTTATCCCAGTAAAAAAGTTTGCTCTAATTTAAAATTTCCTAGATGGATAATTCAAATTAAATTGTTTCTTTTACTTCATCAGTCGGTTTGTCCCTGAATGCTACTTTGTACTTTTTCTCTTTCATATCTCTCAGTCATTCTAAGTCTTCCATATTGACATTAATACCAGAGAGCTAGGCCAGTAATTTTGAAGGGAATAAGAAACTTTAAAACTGTTTCATTTGTCTGATTTCCATATGATTATATTTGAAATGTTCCTTTTCTGTTTTAATTTCTTACCAGTTCTTAGATCTTTTCCCGTTTTACATCTTTTGAGTAATTTACTAAGTATGTGCCCCAAAAAATTGCTTTATAAAAATATATATGTGTGGCAAATAAAACAGAGGGCAATTTGTTTCAATTTCAAGATCTTTTTTTTTTTTTTTTGCTTTTTGGGTCACACCCGGCAATGCTCAGGGGTTTCTCCTGACTCAGCACTCAGGAATTACTCCTGGCGGTGCTCGGGGACCATATGGGATGCCGGGGATCGAACCCAGGCCGGCATGGGCCGGCCGCATGCAAGGCAAACGCCCTACCCGCTGGGCTATCGCTCTGGCCCCAATTTCAAGACTTTTTGAGAAAATAATTGTTGTCAACTTTTTTGACAAAAAGTTTATTTTTTGACCAAGAAAAACTTTTTGACAAAAAAAAGTCAAGTCTAATTAAAAAATATATATAATATATAGTACTTCTACAGATCAAGTGAAGGGTGGCTTGACCTACATATATATGTATGATTGTGCATATACACATACATAGATGTATATGCACAAATCATAGATCTAAAACTAATTTAATTTTAATGTTTTCAAATTTGTCAGTACCACAGTTTCTAATGCTTAAAGGTTCTATAATTGTTATTTTAATACTTCATAATTTAATTACCTTGATCTTTGCATAGGGTAAATCTATAGAAAACAGTTCCATTACTCTGCCTAAAATTTTCTTTCACTACTTTTTATATTTTTTATGAATATAATCATGATATTCCAGAGAATGGCAGGGAAGGGGGAAACAGCAAGTAAAAGTAAATTCTTTCTTGATTTCCCTTCTCAGAATGTCTTTTGTATTAAATGTGATGGTAAAATTAAACTAAAAATGCATTTATCAGGACTTGAGTGAGAGTGATTCAAGCTCAGAAGAAGAAGCGAAGGGTCATTACCCGAGTTACTCGCCGTCGTTTGATTATAAAAAGGTACCCCCATAGCTGAATTGTTATGGGGCAATGCTGTATAAGAAACTCCTTTCTGTGCTTTTGAAAATCCAGCATGCTTGTTTAGCAAATGACTGTGTGTGTTTCTCTGTATTCTTGAAAGCTTTAAAAATAAGCAGAAAGAAAAGGCCATGTTGCATGGTGACCGTCTCTCTAGGCTTATGTTTGATATGTGGCAGTTACAGTTTTCTATGAGAGTTCTTGGCACTTGCGTCCTACTTTCCTTGCAGAAGTGTTGTAAGTGTGAACAAAGATTCAGTCTTGTAAGAGAATTTTTCATGTCAAATTAGATGTTCTATTGTATCTTCAGAGGCTCTAATGAGATGCGATAAGGAAGAGAGAAAAAGTGAAAAGACTCCCTTTCCTACCTCAACTTTCGTACCTCAATTTCTTACTGTGGTCACAGTTTCTGACTTGAGTAGCATGGATGGTTTAGACAGTTCATGTCTGGCAGAAACTTTTGAAGTAGTTATGCTAAACATATAGTCTCATATTTCTTGTAAGTGAGGTTTTTAAACGTTGGAAACATTTTAACTGGAAGTAAAAAGTATAATTCCACCCTGTTACAGCACAGTTAAATACTATAAATATTAGTGTTCTTGATTTCCACCACAGAAATTTTGGAAGCACTGATCTTACTCATGGTGAAGTCCGGCGTGTCTGCCACTTGTGTTCATATGTGTTTTGAGATCTTTGATGTTAGAATAATTGAATGAAGACACTAAAAGCTATTTTCAACACCAGGTCTTTGAATATGTCTGTAATAACTTGAGTCTTCCTGATTGGCAGCTATAGAGAAAGAAAAGAAGGGAAATAGCTATGAAAAGCCATTTGTCAAATTTACGCAATTCCAAAGTATCAAGAGACCCGGCAGAACCAGTGAAGCTGACTTAGGTATATAAAACTTCAGAATCCTGTTGCTTTCATTTTTCCAAGTAGTTTAGATAAAAGAAAATCTGTCTTAGTATAGTTTTTCTAAGACTTGAAACATTAGAGAACAAAGTTAGTCTTTTAAATCTTATTAAATACTCAACATGACCTTGAGTTCAAGTAAGGTGCTATCATAAAGAAGCATTAATCACGTCTTTGAAAATTATAGGAAAGTGAAATATTTCATGGTATCTAGTAAGAATTCAAGCAATTATCTATTCAGATTTCTTAGTTAACCTCCTACATTAACTGGGATTTGGGTAAAAAATAGATTTTTTGAAGAAATTAAAGTCATATTCTTTGCTCAGGCTTTGATTCTTCTGTAACCAGTATCTTATTTTATGTAATTTTCAAATTGCATTTAAAATAGAATATCTAGAAAAAGCATGCCAGGCATATTGCCATATTACTTTATATGTTTGACATATTCTTACCATTTGTCAAACTTACCAATTCCAAATAGGGAGATAGATAGATAGATAGATAGATAGATAGATAGATAGATAGATAGATAGATAGATAGATAGATTTAGATATATCTATCCATATATCTATCTTATATATAAGATACATAGATATATATATATATATCACATCCCTACTTAAATAGCTGCCCATTATAGAGGATAGCCATCTGAATAGAAAAGAAAACATAGTCCTGCATAAGCAACAGAGAGGATAAAGGAAAACTTTGAAGAATAAGAATTTTTCAATTCAGTGAGGAGTATTTCTTTTTAGTCTCCTAAAGTTCTATACATGCAAGTTCACTTTTAAGCAGTTTTTCAGTAGGTTTTTAGTAGTTATTTATGTTTTAGGTTTTTATTTAAACTTAAGTTATTTAGTTTTAAGCAGTTTTTAGTAGTTATTTATGTATGCATTTGAGCATGCATATTAGCACTTTATAAAGAATATAAAGGAATATAAAGTATTATATAAAGTATTATATATAAAGTATTATAACATAAAAGTATGTATAATATACTTTATATATGATACTTTATACATAATATAAAGTATATATAATACTTTATATTTATATAATACTTTATATTATGTATAAAGTATCATATATATTTTATATATATAAAGTATTATATATAAAGTATTATATAAAGGAATATAAAGTATTCCTGAGACAACCAGATGCCATTGGGCTACACTGGCACGTGATAGGGTCAAATGGAAATATTACTGGTGCCCGCTCGAGCAAATCGACGAATAACGGGATGTCAAGTGATCAAGTGATAAAGAACTTATGTTTAAAAAAACAGCAAAATTGTGATTTTTATAGATTTCAAAAAACATGGCAGTTTATGCTCAGTCTAAACTCACTTCTTAAAGTTTGTCATTTTAGGGATATTGAAAGAAATTATCAAAAAATAGATTTTATATCTGGGAAAGCACTGTATAAAGAACAGAATTTCTCTTAAATCAAAAAATATGGGTGTGAGGGCCAGAGTGAAAGCACAGCGGGTAGGACATTTGCCTTGCATGCGGCCGACCCAGGTTTGATCCCCCGGCATCCGATATGGTCCCCCGAGCACCACCAGGAGTAATTCCTGAGCGCAGAGCCAGGAGTAACCCCCTGAGCACTGCCTGGTGTGACACCCCACCCAAAAAAAAGGAAAAGATGGGTGTATGTGTATGTGTTGGAAAACAAGTTTTATCCCTGAACACCACAAGGCTGGACCTGGTGTGCCTCCAGCACTTCCAGACGTTGCCAGGAATGTTCTCTGAGCACCGGGGAGGACCCTATTGTCTTTTTTTTTTTTTTAAGAATCTCTAATACAAGCCTTGGGGAAAGAATTTAACTCCATTTGGTGGCTTTCTTTTTTAATAGAAGAATCTTGACACTGAGGGAATAAATGGTAAATATGACATTCAGACTTTCTTGTCAGAAATATAAGAAAGAACCTAAAGGGTTCCCTGAGACTTAAATCTCATATTTTCCTAGATGAAAAGAAGACAAGGACGAGAGATAAGTCATTTCACTCCAAAATCCACAGCAGGGTAGTGACGAGTTATTAGATCAGAGCCTAGCCCCTAGTGAAGTGCTTCTTACCTGTTTTTTTCCATAGTACTATAGTCTTGCCCTTCCAGAACAAATGAAATGGAATAAATTTTCCTAGAATAAATTAAGCATGTGGCCATTTGCAGTGGCATAGCAGAAAGAAAGCACTTTTTGGCTGGCTTTCCTGGAAACTATTTGAAGAACTAAAATGCTAAGAATTTGACCTACTTTAAGAAAACTGTCCAACCTTGGACTAAACCAGTGCTTTTATATTATTTGTCGTAGTGATCTCCATAGCACTTAGAAGCTCGGAACAGAAAACTACTTAGGGGTGGTTCTCTTTCCCAGATCTAGTTGTGATTGGCAAGTGCCGATAGAAACAGTAGGTGTACACAGAATTCCTTTACCATGACTATCAAAGCAGTCTGTTTTACTCTTCAAGCTGTATGTTCAGTGGGGTGAAAGCATTTTTTTCTCCCCCGAGGATACTCTAAGCAGGTAGTTCAGGGGACCAGATGGTACCAGGGATTGGATCCTGGCCTCCCACATGCTATATATAATACTGTTTGAACTATATCCACTGTATATATTCTCTTAATTTTCTTTTTTATTCTTCAAGATTCTTAAGACCTTAAGATGTGAGTCAAGTTATCAAACTCTCCTATTTGTGTTAGGATTTTACAACTGTACCAGCATATTCATTTTTTCTATATGATTTGATACTATTGAAGCAGTTTAATGTATTAATCAATCATGTTTACATTATGCATTTGGTAAATTTAGTGAATAATGGTAAAATCTTTTGAACCAACTTAAAAACAAAATGTTTTGAAATATTTTTAATACTTAAATAATTTAACATTTTACTATGTAGTTCAAATGTAATATATAAGCTTTTATGATGACTTTCCAAATAATAGTTTATATGTTTTCCCCAAGTCAACCGTTTCAAAATCTATGAAGTCTTGGGGCTGGAGGCGATAGTACAGCAGGGAGGGAGTTTGCCTTTGTACAAGGCTAACCGAAATTCAATCTCTGGCATCCCATATGGTCCTCTGAGCATAGAAATTACCAGGAGTAATTCCTAAGTTTAGCCAGGAGTAACCCCTGAGCATTGCTGGGTCTAACCAAAAGAGTGGGAAAAAAAATATATGTAGACCTAGTCTATTTCTCAGAGGTAGCCGTATTAACAAACCAGATGTGTGTGTATGTGTGTGTGTGTGTATTAGGGTTTTTAATTAATATTTTATTATACCACTGTGTGATATAAAATTACAACATTGTTCATTTTCGGAGGTTTCGGTCACATAGTGTTCCAGCACCCCGCCTCCACCAGTGCCCATTTCCCACCACCAATGTCTCCCATTCTCTCCCCCATCCCATAGCCTGCCTCCATGGCAGGTTCTTTATTTATTTTCTCTCTTCCTCTCTCTCTTTTCCTTCTCTTACATATTGTGGGTTGCAACACATACACTTAGAGGCTATCATATGCATTTTTTTGCCTGTATTTAAACTGAGTATGCTCAGTTGTAGGTTGGCATTAGCCCTTTCAACATTCATTCGCATTATGATCCCTTCTCTGTCTTACCTAACCTCTGGCTCTCACACGTTTGTGGTAATTTCCACTTTTGGTAAGACATCCTGATCCACGTTTCATCTGACATTGGATTTTGGTATCATAATATGTATATATGTATTTATGTCATGTAAATAAATGCAGTCATTCTATATCTCTCTATATTAGGGTTTTTTTTAAGAATATTAAAAATAGATTGTATATTGCCTAATAACTTGCTATATTATATATACTCAGCTATTTCTGGAAAATTTCAGGGCTGTTAAAATTGGTGCATTTCAGACTATTATTTCATTGTATTTAAAAATTTAAAAATTTAAGGAGATGGGGCGGAGCGATAGCCCAGCGGGTAGGGTGTTTGCCTTGCACGCAGCCGGCCCATGCCGGCCCGGGTTCAATCCCGGCATCCTATAGGGTCCCCCAAGCACTGCCAGGAGTAATTCCTGAGTGCAGAGCCAGGAGAAACCCCTGAGCATTGCCAGGTGTGACCCAAAAATAAAAAATAAAAAAAAATGTTAAGGACATGAATAAAAATGATAAAATGCAGTACTTCTATCTGGAGGTCAGAGAAACAGTCACTACAGTGGCCGTCAGGAATGATGGTATCACCATATGTGCTGGAATTTTCCCTTGAAATAGGAGACAACAAAAGTGGAAGGGAGGTATTGCCAAAAATGTCAGTAAGATCAGGGAGGTAGAGATTTTGTTGACATGAAAGTATAATCTGTAGGCAGCAGCATGGTTCAGTAGTAGAGTACATGCTTCAGCAAGTGAGGACCTGAGTACAACCATTGCACACAAACAAAAACTTTTAGAAAGTAACTAGAGATTTTACCTCCAAGAAAAAAAAAAGGGTCTAAAGACTCTCCTTGATAATTCTTTTTATCAAATACATTTAATAAAATTGAAGATGAGGGAATTTTTTTTTCCATTGTGAAGATTGTCTTTCCTGTTTATTCACTCCCTTTCTAATCCACCCCCTTGATTTAGTTATTCACAATAAGATAACTTATTTTGACATTATTAAAGCATGCACTGACTATATTTCAGAGCTATTTAAAAATGAGACAGGACATATGGAGATATTACTGGTGCCCGCTCTAGCAAATAGATGATCAACGGGAAGATCGTGATCGTGATCTTTACCTTCAGTCATGCACAGTATGGATTTTTCGTAGGGAAGCAGTGAATATGCGAACGAAATGGTATACACAAAGATCTGATCTGAACCACCTATATTATGTATTTATAAAGAGGATTTTTTTCCTAAGATTATAGGTATTAATAAGGTTATAAATAGTCACTATGCTTATAAATATACCTGCCTCACATTCCTTTCAGAGACTACCCAAATAATTTAAAAACTAATCAGCAGATTTCACCACAAAGGGTCCATTCTGCTTTACTAGATTTTCCTGGAATTTTTAAATTGTTTAACATTCAAAGGGCTGGAAATTACCAAAAGTTAACTAAACAATATCTTATTCATTCATGTTTAAATTATAATAAAACCTTTCATGACACTTCCTTTGGTTTTTCTGCTTTCTTTTATGACATTCTTTCTAAAATAAAAGGAATTGTGTTTCTCTCCCAAATATGAAACCAACCATAAGGAAAACACTCCCCCCCATAAAGGAAGTAGTTGGAGGGGCTGGAGAGATCTCTTAGTGGTCTTGTCATGGGCATTTGCCATACAATCAGCCAACTCAGGCTCAGTCTGTGGCATCCCGTATGAGGTTCCCCAAGCACTGCCAGGAGTAGTTCCTGAATACAGAGCAAAGACTAACCCTTGAACATCGCCAGTATGCCCCACCTCCCACCTGACTCCACCAAAAATATTGGAGATTTCAGTGCATTTAAAAGACTAGATTTTTCTGATTTATGTTTTGTAAAAGGCACTCCAGGCTCTGCATGGGAGCTATTTCCAGCAATACAGGATGTGCCATGCCTGGAGCCACCAAGGTTCCACCCTGCAGTGCTCAGAACGCCATGTGATGCTGGGGTTTGAACTCATACAAAGTATGTACCCTGATCATTGAGCTGTTTCTATGAGCCACCTCTCGTTGAAACTAACCATAAGCAAGATTAAGAAGAAAGATGCTGAGTTTCATCATACCTATAACACATTGAGATACATGGGTAATAAGTCCCATCCATTTTCTTAATCTCTGAGTCCACAGTCTTTAAGGATATAGCCACTAGGTGACAAGAAAGAAAATAATTTTGTTAGCAGTATAAGTCATTTAAAACAACAACTGTCATCTTTTGTGGTGTTTAATTATAGAATTGTGTCACCATGAACTAGTACTGAAAAAATGATTAGTGTTACTACCTTTTCCATGATAGTAACCATGAAAGCGTTAGAATTGTAGTTCCAGGAGCCAGAGTGATAGCCAGCGGGTAGAGCATTTGCCTTGCACAAGACCGACCAGGTTCAATTCTCAGCATCCCATATGGTCCCCCGAGCACAGCCAGGAGTAACTTCTGAGTGCAGAGCTAGGAGTAACCTCTGAGTATTGTTGGGTGTGACCCAAAAAAAGAAAATTTAAAAATTGTAGTTCCAGAAATGTAGCTGTTTTCTTTATGCTCTGCCTTATTTTTTTCTGTCAATGATAGTGTCTCATGCATATGCATTCCAACCCCACCCCACCCCACCATCATCAGAGTGCTCATTTCCCTAGACCATGTCTCAGGGTCTCACCACCATGGCAAGCTCAGTGCTGTAGACAGTATTCTTAAACTATGTATTTCATCAAACATCATTATTACCATTTAAAACTCGAAAGTCTCAGTTAAAAAAACAAGATTTTTTCTGTACCCTGAACCTTTCATTGCTTCAAAATATATATCAGTCTTAGAAAAAAAATTTAATAAAGGTAAAAATATACTATTCCAACGAAAGTACTGTTTTAATTCAAATTATATTAGTATAATTCATATGAACTAAGAACAAATAAGCACTATTTGTAGAGTAAGATGATATAATCAAAATTCTAATTCTTGACTTTTTTTTTCAAAAAATGAAACCCTTGGGGCTAGAGTGATAACACAGTGGGTAGGGTGTTTTCAGCGGACCCAGGTTTGATCCTTGGCATCCCATATGGTCCCCTGAGCACCGCCAGAAATAATTCCTGAGCAAAGAGCCAAGAGTAACTCCTAAGTGTCACCAGGTGTGACCCAAAAAAAAAGCAAATAGATAGATAAATAAAAGGTTGATGATTCTTTTTTAAAAAAATGAAACCCTTTTGCTGGCATATCAGTGCTTCATTACATTCTAATTATGTGTTTTCATGTTCTTGAGTTTGTTACTAACTTTCAGTCCTGTGTATACTTGCTTTGAGTTAAATTACCCTCAGTGGATGTTAAATAACCATTAGTGGAGTTGGATTTTCCCCTTGCGCTGGCTTCTTTTCTGTAACTCCAGAGCATGGATAGTGTGAATAGAGTGGTGTGCAGATCTATGCATTCAGTATGTGCTAATCTCTATGCCACCTCCTTTAGGGAGAGGAAGCAAAAAACATTCCTGGTGAATCTATCACAGAAGAACAATTCACTGATGAAGAAGGCACCCTCGTCACCAGAAAAGTAATCACCATTGGGATTTCATGCATCTCTTGGAATTTAGATTTCTTTTGCCAATCATTTACTTTAGTGTTTATCTCTTGAAGTAGAAAACAGAAAAACCTCTTTTACTATTGCTTCCTACAGATCACTCGGAAAGTAATAAGGCGAATTGTTATCCCACAAGAGACAAAACGCGCTGATGTGGTAATGGAGAGGGACGGCAGAAAAAAAAGTAGAGGATAAAAGCTTTGCAAACTCTCTAGAAAAAATATTGCTAATGGGCTGGCATCTCTGGTGTGGCAGCTTGAAGTATTTTGCTGTTTTGACATATCCTGCTATTGATAAATCAAAGAAAAACATTTTCTTCCTAGCACTCTTGTCTTTCGAGTTTTCACAGAGATAAAGTTCAAGTGTTACATAGGGAAATAAAAATCTTATATTCCCAAACGGCTCATCATGCACCCTTCCGGGCCAGAGCAATAGTACACTGGGTAGGGGAGGGGGGGGGCTTTGCCTTGCATGCAGTCAACCAGGGTTTGATCCCCACATCCCATATGGTCCCCCCAGCACCGCCAAGGTTAATTCCTGAGTGTAGAGCCAGGAATGACTCCTGAACAATGCTGGGTATGACCCAAAAAGAGGGGGAAAAGACATCATGTGCCCTTCTGCCCAGTGCCTTACCTATAGCTAGGGAAACAGATAGAGAATAAGTGTGTTGTATTAAAACAGTATAAAGTCAGAACATTCAGGTTGATGATCCTTCCAGCAAGTCTGTACTTTCTCCCATCCCATTACATTCCACTGTGGTGTCTGAATTACCATCATCAGAACCAGAGGATGGTTTCTCTCTGTTCCTGTGAATGGTATAACTCAGCAGATATGACTCCATAGCCTAATGAAAATAGCTCAACATTTCTGTTCTTCTTTCTTTCCTCTTCTAAGAGCTTTACCCTTTTCATTAAAAAAAAAGAAGAAGAAGAAACTTTAATCGCCTGTGTTTCTCTGAGAAAAGAGTGAACTGAAATTTCTGATGGGCAATCAGAACATTAGAAAGGCTACTCTATCTTTTGGTATAATTTTGTGCTCAGTGAAGAGGGATGTTGTTTTAGGAGAAAAATGAGTGCTGGATTGGTCTGGAATGAGAAGAGATTTGTAAATCCACAAACTTAAAATCTGTGGGATCAGGGATGCGACTCAGTTGAACTTACTTGCCTGGCATGCATGAGTCCCTGGGTGTTCAGTACCTTGCATAACTCCCCAAAAATGTTTAAGCATCAAAACAATAGAATTCCCATGGAATTTTAGTTCATGATTCATGCTTGCTGAGAAACAACATTTCTATGTAACAAAGGACTTGAAATTATGCTGACTTAAAGAGGAAAAAGTCATAATTTACTAATGATTTGGGGTTTGTGTGCCTTGAGAGCTTTAGTGAGGTTTTTCCTAGCTTGCTACTAGAAACAAGCTCCTCTTCTCAGAATTTACCACTAACCTGCTGAATTAGTGAAGTATAATTATGCCATATGTGTGACAGTGCTCTCTAGCTTGCTTCAATGACTAGCTGTGTGGTTAAGTCAAATAGAGTGTGGTTTTGGATGTGAAATGTCAAATGTGCTCTTAAACCGTGTTTGACTTATCTTAATCCAGCCTCAAGGAACAAGATGGGAAGTGGTATACTGCTAAACTATGTTACCATGAAATCTTAATGTACACATTCCTTTTAAAGCAGGGAGAAGGTTATAAGATGAAGATGAAGAAAGAAATCCGGCATGTGGAAAAGAAGAGCCACTCATAACAGTAAACGGTTAGTCCAGGTGATAAGTTCATAACCCAGCAGTAGTTCCTTATCCTAAAGTGCATGAAACTCCTTATTCACTTCACTAGTGATTCAGATCTTCTCACTGTCACTGAGTTCCAGCTTTGAATACCCGATATGAAATTATTATTTTTATATTTGTGTGTGCATACATACACTGGAAGTAGACTCTACTTAATAGTCAATTAACTGTCTCCTTACATGAGTCAGGAATTCAATGTAAATAGTGAATTTTGGTACTACCGTAGCTGGAGACATAGTATGAAATATAATAGCATTATACAAGCTAACAAGAGCACCAGATCTTATTATCCTAGTCTCCCTATTTTTAGCAGGATGGTATCTGAGAATATACTTGTCTGAATTATAGTAGTCACCAATGACTCAATTCCTTATATGCCAGCTTTTAAACTTCTCATATCTGTGGTACAATTTATTTACCACTCTTTGAACCAGTGGTTGGAAAACTGCTATTCTATAATATGCTTTGATGTCACTTTTGTAAATCAAAGCAAACTAAATAGATTAATGATATTTGGTTGTTAAAAAGTGAAATGTTTAATGAGCTGTTTAAATTTATCTGAATTTTTTTCTTCTTAAAAGATACCTTATTGAACATACTTTTCTGAATTTATGCTTTGTTTTCATAGGCCAATGGGGTGATAGAAAAATAGAAATCATCATATTTCTACTTAGCTACAATTTGTAGAGAACTCTGGGGAAGCCATCAAGGTAGTACTTAACTTTGCACTGAGATGATCCGTCGTTTAATCCCCAGCATATGGTCCCCTAAGCTTTGCATGCTCTGTCCTCCCACCTAACAGACAAAAACACATTTGGGTTAGAAAACAGGTTGAATTCTGGAAAGGTCTTTTTAGCTGTTCATATTGTTTGGGATTCACTCATGATATCAACTCCTGATTTTGCACTCAGGAATTACTCCAGGCAGTGCCCAGGGGACCATATGGGATGCCAGGGATCAAGCCTGGGTCGGGTGTGCACAGGCAACAACTCTACTGTAATATTGCTCTGACCCTTCTGAAAAGTTCTTTATACATGTTGTAGCATAGACTTCAAACGATAATTCTATAGAACCGTTCACCAAGTTCACTAAGTTCTCTTAGCCCTAGCAGTCAAACTAAAAAGGAGAGTCTGATTCCACCTTTCATCTGTCTACTGTTTCCCACTCATCAGCATCACAGTATTTGGAGCACTGAAGTAAGGAACTGAGAGTCGTCTAGACTCATTGCCCCTAATTTTATGTATGAGATAGCTCGGGCACAGATATGTTCTTAATCCTGCTCCTAGAACTTTTCCTTTGTATACTGATTTACTCAAATTTATTTCCCTTCCCTGCAAGGCTTTCTACATAAGCACTGGGAAACCATTGGTAAATAACATAAGTGAGATTCTTGCTTACAAATGAGCCTTTACATTTTGGAGAATATTATGGCATTAAGAAAACTAAGAATTTCAGAGTTTTTGCTTTACTCTGGAAAGAAGAACTTTAAGTATATATGTTCTTCCAAGTGGTTTACATTTGCTTTAAATCACACAGTCAACCCACTTGGATAGGTGCACTTATCATTACCATTTAGCAGGTGAGAAAGGAGACCTCCAAATGCCTAAGACAACATCAAGTTAAAGTAATACATTGATAATAAAGTAATAATATTACTATTATTTATTAATATTATCTATTAATTTTATCAATTTATTGATATTGATATTCACTGTATCACTGTCTTCCCGTATATCATCGATTTGCACGAGCGGGCACCAGTAACATCTCCATACGTCCTGTCACATGCAAGATAGTCCAAGGGCATCATCCTGCTCCAGGAACATAAAGAGCCTCAAACCATTCCATCAGCTCATGGGAATGAAGTCTATAATTGTTACTGGTATTGGCATGTCAAATACGACATGGGTAGCTTGCCAGGCCTGTTATCAATTTATTAATATTATCAATATCAAATAATTGATAATAAAGTAATAAATAGCTCCTGTTAGAGCTACCGAACCAGCATGCTACTCTGGTCCTGTTACACTCAGTCATGTTACCTGGATATTTGACTTGGGTCTGAAGTGATAGGAAAGTGGTATCCAAGCTGGATTTCACAGGAAGACTCAGATGACAGATTCAGCTGGGTGAGCAGTAGGAACCAAACAGTGTCTGAGGTTGCTTTCTAGGCACAAGTAAGAATATTTTGCAAAAGCCAGAAGTATAAAATAATGAATAGGGGCCGGAGCGATAGCCCAGCATGTAGGGCGTTTGCCTTGCACTCGGCCAGCCCCATGCCGGCCCAGGTTCAATCCCTGGCATCCCATATGGTCCCCCGAGCACCGCTAGGAGTAATTTCTGAGTGCAGAGCCAGGAGAAACCCCTGAGCATTGCCGGGTGTGACCCAAAAAGCAAATAATAATAATAATAATAATAATAATAATAATAATAATAAATAAAATAATGAATATAGGATTATGCGAACAGCTCATTGTGGCTAGCAGAATTGAGCTATTATATCTGGAGAGGTAGAAAGGTCAAGAATATGCAGGCCTCTGAACTTTTCCATAAGGATTCTTGTCATCATACTAGAAGCATTGAGAATCTGTTTATTACTTATAGGCATGAGTGGGACATAATTAAACTTACTTTCTGAATAATTTGCTGCAGGATAGAAAATGAGTTGGATAAAGGCTTTATTACTAGATGACCAGCTGCTGGCTGAGGCACTGAGGATGGTAAAAAGGCTGAATAGTGATTTTATCATTAATTGCTTTTTATTGGATGAAAGGATGAGAGATTAGGATAACATCAGTATAGAAATAACCTAGAATGAACCTATCATGCATTTCTTGTAACTGAACCTGCTAAAAGACACATGTCACAGTTTTCCAAGTGTTTCCCATGTGCGTGTCAATGAATTAATGACTTACCTAAGGTCTTTAAACAGGTGAGCAAAAGAATGAATTTTGAAGGGCCAGAGCAATAGTACAGCAGGTAGGGCATTTTCCTTGCACACAGCTGACCTGGGTTCTGTCCCTGGCATCCCACATGGTCCCCAAGCACCACCAGGAGTAATTTCTGAGTACAGAGCCAGGAGTAACCCCTGAGCACCTCCAGGTGTGACCCAAAAAATGGCCACCCCCAAAAAGGAATGTAATTTAAATCTATATAGACTATAAACCATAAGTTATTTATTTCATTTATTTAAAGTATTTTATAATTATTAGAGACCTAAAAACAAATACCCAGTATATTTACAAAGACAAGCTTGGAGTGATATTTCACTACATGGTGAAAGTACTCTGGTTTTGGTTCTTAGCCCTTACCTGGCTGTGCTTGAGGGAACATATGGACTGCTGAGGATTAAACCCATGTTCGCCACTTCCTAAGTGCCTTACCCATTGTACTATATGACCCCTTTGTTCTTTCTTAAATTAAAGTACAACCTTATTATTAGAGACTAACAAGAGTGAGGCAAGAAGAGATAACTAAACAGAAATGGGAAAAAGACCCTAGTATAGTGTTTTGGGAGGAATTATTTCACAGGGAAAATGCATGGCAAGAAAGACAAGAAGCCAAAAATTGACCTTTGAAATAAAAAATTTGACTCATTTCTTTCTTAGAAGTGGATAGTTGAACTACCTTTTGATATCTGGCAGTGTGAAGGATCATAAGTACAGTACACAAACAAACATGAATTGAGGTAGTTTAGATGAAAAAGTAGACCTTGTAGATACTCAGTTTGCTGTGTCTTCAATATTTGTTGATTATTAGTTATGGAAGTATCAATTAGAAATCTTAGTGTGGTGGGGCCAGAGAGATAGTACAGCAGGTTGGGGGTGGGGGTGAAGGGGGTTGAAACACTTTTCCTTGCAGGAGGAGTAAGTCCTGAGCCCAAGCCGGGTGTGGTCATAAAAACTACAACAATAACACAGAAATCTTAGATGGTCACTGGTAAGAGGGAAGTGGCATGAGTGGGTGAAATTATCAGGGAGTTTGCTTTCTGTGCACTAAAGCGTGTACTTCTGTGCCATTCCTTACCGCTATTGGATTATAGCAGCATCAACATTTGTTTGAGTTACCATGATAGGATCAAATGGAAACATTACTGGCACCCATTCAAGCAAATCGACGAGTAACGGGATGTCAAGTGATCAAGTGAAGAAAATACACAAATTGCTTAAAGTAGTGACTGATGAACCTATAGAAGCACTTAGTAAGTTCAGTTACTCTTTCTAGTAGTAAGAGACAATGAACAGCACCTTGAAGAAACTGGATTAAAAGATCAGTGATCTGGGGCGGAGTGATAGCCCAGCAGGTAGGGCGTTTGTCTTGCACATAGCCCAGCCGGCCTTTGCTGGCCCGGTTCGATCCCGGCATCCCATATGGTCCCCTCAGCACCGCCAGGAGTAATTCCTGAGTGCAGAGCCAGGAGTAACCCTGAGTGTTGCTGGGTGTGACCCAAAAGAAAGAAAAAAAAAAGATCAGTGATCTAAGCATGAGCAGCAAGAGATGCTGAAATCAGTGGGAGAAATGGGAAGATCAGTGTTCTAAAATGTTTTGTGATGTTGGCCTACACTTCACGATAATTACTGTTACTTCATATCAACTGTTCCTCATTGTAGAGTTTGGAAATTAGTGTAATAAAACAAAAAAAATCAAAAATCACCAAGGACTTTAAGAACAGACTGAATTTGAATCTATTTTACCTTAGTATTCTGGAATTAGAACTCAGTCTAAACAGCTTCACTCCGAGTTGAGGACCCTCACCTCAGAAAACATTCATACATAATATCTTTTTTTTTTTGATCTGTCAAGTGTTCAGATGCTCAGGGGGAACCATCAGGCAGTTCAATGTGAGAGTCTGAGGATGTGGTGATATTTGGGCCCTCTGATGCCAGGGATCATCCCAGGAACCTCCAGGGTGACACCTGCTAGTGCTTGAGGGAACATGGGTGCCAGGATTGAACCATGGTCAGTTCATGCACCTCAACCATGGTGTAAATATGTGGATTTTTCCTATTTTTCTTCCTTCGAAAGCTCCTAATTGGTGCCAGGGAACTAATACAGGGGTGAAGATGTTTGCCTTGCTTAGTTATTTATGGCTTGATCCCCAACACTGCTGAGTGTGGCCCTATGTCTTTGCTGTAAGTTAAAAGACCAAGTGAATCTGGTGGTGTGATTACACATCTACACATCCTGTAGATTACACATCAAATGTAGAGCCACATTTTAAGTGTTTATCCTTTGATTGAATGAATCTGTGGATATATTTCCTTTTCTACCAATCAGAAGTAATTGCTATTAGGATTAAATGAGTTAACCCATTTTAGAACTGTGTCTGACATACAACAAAAAAGTACTAGCTTTACAACTTTATTATTGTTACATTTTACTTTTATAGTCAAAATATAAATCAACATTTTGCCTATTTTTTTTTTACAGTTTAACACATTAGTGTGCATTTTATTTTTTTTAAAGTATTTTATTACACCACCGTGAGATACACAATCACAAAGATACACAATGAAAAAGTTCATACCTGGGTTTTGGTCATACAGTGTTCCAGCATCCATCCCTCCACCAGTGCCCATCTCCTACCACCAACTACCCAGTTCCCTCCCTCATCCCCCAGCCCTCCTCCATGGCAGGTTCCCCATTTCTTTCCCTTTCTCTCTCTCTCTCTCCCTTCCTTCCCCTCCAGACTATGGACTACAGAACATACATTAAAGGGTTGTCATGTGTATCCTTTTGCCTCTATTTAATGCTCAGTTCTAGGTTGGCACTAGTACCCTCGACAATTGTCAGCACACTGCTCCATTCTCTGTCCTACCCAGCCTCTGACTCCTACACGATTTGATTATTAGATGGATGTATTTTGTTTTTGTTGTTGTTGTTGTTGTTGTTGTTTTGCTTTTTTGGGTCACAACCAGCAATGCTCAGGGTCTACTCCTGGCTCTGCACTCAGGAATTACTTCTGGCGGTGCTCAGGGAACTATATGGGATGCCAGGGATCGAACCCGGGCGGCATGGGCGGCCGCGTATTTTGCCTGTTTTTAACTGATCCCATGACCTCAGAAAAAAAAATTTTTTTTTGGCTTTTTGGGTCACACCCAGCAGTGACACTGATTACTCCTGGCTCTGCACTAAAGAATTCTTCCTGGCAGTACTTGTGGGACCACATGGAATGCTGCAGATAGAACCTGAGTCTGCCACATGCAAGGCAAATGTTATCACTTCAGCCCCAGAAATTTTTTTAATTAAAAGTCACAAGACTAGGGGCGGGGCGATAGCCCAGCGGGTAGGGCGTTTGCCTTGCAGCGGCGGCCCATGCCGGCTCGGGTTCGATCCTCGGCATCCCATATGGTCCCCCGAGCACCACCAGGAGTCATTCCTGAGTGCAGAGCCAGGAGTAACCCCTGAGCGTCGCCGGGTGTGACCCAAAAAAGCAAAAAAAAAAAAAAAAAAAAAAGTCACAAGACTAGAACAAAAAAAAAAGCACCACATATTTATCAGTTGAAAAATAAACCTGTGTGAACTGGGAATTATTCATACTGAGATTTTATGTGACCCTTGAAGGTCATTATGGAATCTGGCCTGATTCTGAATTTAAAAAAAAGAAACAAATAATTCTAACATGCACCTAAGGTTAAGGACTCAAGACTAAATGCATCAGATACCAAGCTAAAATCATGTGGTCCTCTTTGTCAGACATTAGAGCTGAAGCCACTGGTACATCCAGAGAAAGGTTGGTTCTCACCGAGCATAGAGCTGCTTGGAAACATAAAATGGAAAGTATGATATTCAACTGTGAACTGTAAATTGCCAAGGAGACCCACTGAGAGTTTTGCTTTTCTCTCTCTCTCTTTTTAATGGTTCTTAAATTACAGGGCTTTCACTAAAAGAAGCATTTGGTTTTCTGAGGTAGTTTCTACTGCTTTGGGGTTTGAAAGACAAGTAAATCCTAAAGACAGATTCCTGGATTCAAATGTTTCGAACTCAGATCCGTTTTCTAAAGCCAGAGGGAAGCTGATGAGTGCTTTCCCTCACACCTTTCATGGGGTCTGCTCTCACCACAATTTGTGTATAACATAAGTATTTTCTGAGAGACATTCAGTTAGGGCTACATTCAGTTAGGACTCATGCTTTTTTTTTTTTTTTTGTAAAATGCTGTATTAAGCATAAAGCCTCTGTGCCCCCATGTGATTGGGAATAGCACCCTGTGTGACTGAGAGTAAAAAAAAAATCACCCCAACTATTTTTCAAACTCTCACCTAGAGCCAAAGAGCTCATCCAGCATTTAAGTACTTGTTTGCTGCAGACAGTGGTTCTGTCCCCAGCACCACCAGGGGTCACTCCTGGACACAGTCAGAAATAGCCTCTGGGCATCTCAGGGTGTCCCCCAACCCTCAAACACTTAACTCGTGGATCATGTTTTAAATGGGCGTATCTAAATATGTATATATTCAGTACTTCTAGAAGTGGAGGTAATAAGAGCAAAACCTATTTCCTTAATTCAAAATGAGTAGAAAGCTGGAAGAGCTTTTAAAAGAGAAGTAGTTAAAGCTCAACTAAATTATAATGCTGATTGCACATTTATGCAAAAAATGTCAAATTATATTTGCAGTAGATACACTATATGCACATTATATATCACTTAAGTTTTAAAACACTCATGGGGAGGGATAGAATAAAAGGCATTTAACTACAGAAAAATGCTGAGGATTCTACCCTAAACAGAAAAGGTAGATCACTGTGATTACATCATTATCACAGGAGCTTCCAAGAAGCCAGGAGCATAGAAGATTAGGAGTTAATGGTAAAAACAACTGTGGGAAAATCCTGATCACCTCCTAGGATAGGGCCTGCCTTAGTGAGTCATTTTCCTTCTCTGGAATCTCTTCCAAAACATGGGAGGAGGGCAGGTGTAGAAATTACTAAAGAAGGAATTGATACGTTGATGTTCTTGTCTCCGAGCATTAGTGACCTCGGGCATGGAAGTCAGTAGACCCTCTGAAAAAGGAAGCCAGAACTATGGCCAGACAGGAAGTTACTGTATTAATATGTTTACATAAGTCAAGGTATCCACCTAAAGAAAGTGGCCCAGGGTGAACAAACAGGGTTTCTGAAATTGTTCTTACCTTACTGTGGTTCTCTAGGGGCTATGTCTTAGTCTTGGTCAGGCATATATCATTTTTTTTCACTCTTTCACAGTGAAGGGAAAGGATTTCATACCAATACAACAAAAGTAAGCAAATGTCTGCCAAATAATGTTAATTTGATATATCAAGATTGATACTTTATGCAGACACACTCCAGGAAGACAAGATATCCTTTTTTGGAGCCCCCATAAATGTGTCCAAATAAAATTAGCCTGTGATGAATGATGAGGGCAAGGGAAAGTCTCATTTGCAATAGTGTGAAGCTAGTCTTATTTAGGTTCCCTATGAAATAACAGCTTTATAGTGATAAGGGTGTCACTACTCTCTCTCCTTCTCAAAAGATTGGTTGTCTGGGGGATTCTTGCAGTAAGAAACATAGAACAAGTATAACTAAGATCTCTACCCTGAAGCTGTATCTTTGGAACTTTGCCCTTGAAGACCCCTGGTATTTTGATGTTGATAGAAATCTCAGTGCACTCTGTCAGCCTCCCCTTCTATGGGTAAGACTGAGGTGCAAAGAACTGTAAATGGCTTTCCTAATTACCTGAAGGAGTGACAAGAGCATCAGAAAAAAGCACAATAGAAGAGGGCCTTTTTGATGCAGTTTCTAGAATCACAAATACAGTAAGCAATGTTTGCAGAGGTCCCAAGGTCCACTACAAAGGGTCATTGGCTTCAAAGAGCTGAAGGACATCTGAGGAATCTAGCAGATAGCTTTCATCAAAAGCAGCATGATAAATCAACCCAGAAGGAAATCCCCATTCTCTGATGCTTCTCTTTTGGATGGCAAGGAAACTTAGGTAAGTTCTTTAGTGGTAAGGAAAGAAAGGGGCAGAGAAAGACTCACACCTAATGTCTCTCCTCCCACAGGAGCACATGTTTGTACTGCCAGTATTGAGAAATTCATGGAAGATACTTCAGCAGGAAGAGCATATTCATGGAGGAGGGTGTGTGATTGCTGCTTCCACTCATTAATGGCATGATTTTTTTACGGAACAAAAGAAAAAGAAAACCACCCACATTTTAATTTAGCATGAGCCAATTTACAGAGCATGGAAATTCACTTTCATTCCCAGGATTGGCGTGTGTGCAATTAGCAATGCAGTGTATATACAAGAAGCCATGCTGTTAACAGTTTATCTCAAGTAATTTGGTGTCAATTACAAAAGGAAGAAATTCCTGCCGACAGAAGAGACAGAAAGAGATGAAATGATTAAATCATGGAGGAACACTAAAATTACTAAATCCACAACAGCTCGCCTTATTTTTCTTGGACCCAAACTGTCAGGGTATAAACACTATTTGTTTCTTTTTTTAAAACATCTATAGTTTTGCTGTAAATAATAACACTGTATAAATTCTAACAAAAAAAATAGAAGAAATGTTGATAAGGCACTGCCTCTTAGAACACAAACCGAATATGGCAAATGCATTTAACATAATAGGGGTCTTCAAGTGACTTCACCCTAGAAGAGGAGGAAGGATTTGGGGGGGGAGGGGCGGGGGACTCTTCACTGATTCTTGTACATTAGCAATTATAATGTTTGTATATGCAAAACTGCTAGCTTGATTTTAAAAAACAAATCTTTAAAATCTGCTGCAAATTTAAATAATTCCTAAAATGAGGAATTCTGTAGTTCTGTGAAAAAATTTTTCTCCAGAATACTAATATTTTGATGCATGTGTATCACCTTATTTTGATTAAATCTTTTCCAATTTTGCAAACACTACAGTATACTGCAACACAGAAGATTTTATCTGTAAACACAAAGCCCTTCATCTAATATTTGTTGCTATTGCCAATTTTTCAATGAAATTACTAAAAATGAAAAAAAAATTCCCTATACAGTAGTTGCTTTAGGGGAGGGGGTGCAATCTGTTAGTGCTTAAAAGGGGTAATGCTTGCCGCTTTAGAGGTGGATGGTGCTCAAAAGGCCCCAGATGGGGATATTTTAAATGGACTGAACAGAAATCCTTAGCTAGTAGACTGGCAGCACGCTGTAAAATTATTACTGTATCGTGTACTGGCTATAAGATGTAGACATCTTTCAGTAAGCCAATCATTTGTAGCCATTCTAGCAGTGTCATATTAGGTTAATAAGGCTGCTGTGTTTTAAAGGGCATTTTTATTTGGGTTTTGGTGAAATTCTTTAATTTGTTGATTATATTCATATAAAAATCCGCATTTATTGACACATAGATCTAATGACATATGTATGAAAAACCATACACTGGATGACCTAGTCGATTATTTAAGCATAAAATAAATTGTTAAACTCTTCGCCTCTCTGTTCTCCACAGTGTCCTTGTGTGCTCTGGCAAAAGGTAATTACCTGATTCCTCCTCATATGAGCCCAGCTCCACTAGTACTATTCATCCCTGTTTCTGTGGTCACTAAAGAGATAGTGCTGCACATTCATTACTTCCCTACAAACTACCAATTACATACTTTTTGTGCATTTCACAGGGGAGCTGGTAAGTGATCGGTACCCACATTTCATTTGGGTTCCGCCCCCAGAAGTGTCCAATTGAGGCTATTATAGTTAGAGTAACCAAAAGTTGTGCTCTGATTCTCCAGAACCATCCATCTGTCTTGCATCTGCTGGATGTTCATAGAGCATTTACTGGATTTTCAATTGACATGCATTGTTAGTACTTATGAATTGGAATATTTTTATGTAATAACCCAGATGTCTAACTTCTCTTAAAAAGATCTGGTAACAAGCTGCTGGTGCCATGTTTTCTCTGCCCACTCCAAGCACCACTTCCTACATTGGTGTGATCTGGCAGAACTAGGAGACACTGGAATTTGTAACTCATATACAATGGAACTTTTGCAGAGACTGTAACTATTTTCTTTTTACCTGGGTACCATATCTATTGGGACTGAGAGAATGTGCTGAGACTGAAGTTCATGCGATGTGTATGGACTCAAGCCTAGCTATTTTAATTTTTTTCTCCAGACCCTGGCATATAATTGGTATATTATATTCATCATTGCTAATATAAGAAATCCATATATGTCAAACTATATTCTAAGTACATTAAATTTATTAATTCACATTGTCCTCATAAGTACTTTATAAGAAAACCATTAATAGTGAAGATACTATATCCTTCACAAATAGTATATGTGTACTTAGAAAGACTCAACAATTTCATATATTGCTGACTCATTGTCAGCAGAAATGTACTGCTTAAATTCTATGATGTTGTAAGCTAATGATAAATCTATTTAAAAGTCAAAAAAGAATGCTACTGAGAAATAGGGGCCCAACCTTGATTTGATCAATATGCCACATAGTCCTCTTAGGACCAATAGGAAGTGATCCAAGAACCAGAATAAAAAATTCCTCACAAATGGGAGGATTTGTTCCAGTAAAGTATCCAATATCAGTGGCGAGCCCATATATAGGGAACCCACTCTGCAGAAAGAATGCTGTTAAATTCCCTTTGCATATTGCTGCATATTGCAGTGTCTCAAGTGAAACATGCCCCACCTCCTACACAAAACTCATCTCATAATGCATAAATATGGACTCCTGAAAGGTAAAAAACAAACCACAAAGACCTCACTTTGTAAAACCAATTATCCTAACTTAACCTCTTAAAACTTATAAATTTCTAACTCTCTGACAAAAAAGTACTCATCCAGAATTAGGAATGCAATGACAGGTATGTGTCTAAATATTTCATTTTATTATGTTTATATACATAAAAATATGACTTTAGGGATACATGATGTGTTTAACTTCAATAAAAAGTTTATAAATTTACTTAGAGGAGTATCCAAAATAGAATGATCAAGTTTTCCCTCCCATAGTTGTATATGCCTTATAAAGCACAGGCTGAATGCAGGCATGCACATATATATGTATATATATACATATATGTGTGTGTGTATATGTATATATGTGTGTGTATATATATACACACACATACATACATATATATACATATATATATAATTTTTTCTTTGGGGGTCACACCCAGCAGTGCTGGGGGACCATATGGGATGCTGGGAATTCTGTGTCAGTCATGTGCAAGGCAAATGTTCTACCCGCTGTACTATCATTCTGGCCCCAAGTTTTATGTCTAGGGGGAATAAGAACTGCAGGTTCTAGGTATTTGATATTTACTTTGGTTTTCAATTTTATATTCTGTTACTGAGTTTATAGATTTAAAATGTTATAGTACTTCTAAAGTTATGGAGATTGTTATATTTTCACTTCTCAGAGGGCTCACTTCTTTACTGTATTCAAAATAAGCCAGCTTTCCTTTTTGTCAGTAATCTCTTCCTTGGCATCCTCATGGTTTACTAAGTTTATTGGGTATCCCTCTGAGATTCTATCAGCAATGATGTTTTCCCCCAGGGAAATTTTTCTAAAAGTTTGCCTTTATTTTTACAAGTTTCAGATCACCTTTGTCTATTGATCAAGTATATGTGAAAATGCCAGAAATAAAATAAGAGAAATGATATATCTCTGAAGAACCCTTGAACCAAAGGCCAAATTCTTGGAATTTTTGTTTATTAATTAGACCCTAGCACATGGCATATTAAAACATATGTAATTTCTTCATCATTTGACTCTACTGCCCTTCCACAAATTGACAAATTGTTCATACGAAGCATTTCCAATATTTATAACTGAGTCAGACTCTACAATAGAGGCCTTTTAATAAATAGAGGCGAAAGACAGTTGTATAATTTATTCACTTGGTTACTTGACTAGCCATGAACTAATACAGGGTAAATAACAGTGAACTCTGAAGAATATCCTCATTAGGCCCAATAATTTTCACTTCTTTAATAGAATTAAATGCATGTAATTCAAAATAGAGAAATGAATCTTTAGTTAATGACTCATAATTTGTACAATGTAGTGGATGTACAATGAAGAAATTTTATACCCTTTACCCTCTAGTTGCTGAATTTGAGTATATTATCTTAAGGGCTGCATGTCCCACAGGACTTCTCAGGACTCATTACTGATACCACAGGAAATCTAATGCAAGATGGATTTGCAAGACGGACATGCTCTATGGCTAAGAAAAGAGACACTAGGTCATAAGTACATGAGAAGCAAAAAATTGTTATGACTTTCCCAAGAGCCACCTTGGAATTTCTTATTGATATCCCAAAAAAGTTGATTATTCCACTGCCTAATTTAACCTTTAAGTTCTCAGTTCCCGCTTCTGATATTGAACTCAAGCAATGACATCATTCTGCAAATTCAGAATAATGGACTTCCCAGTTTTTCAAAAGTTCCATGTGAAATCCAGCACCAGGTCCTTCAAGTATATACTACATATCACCACTGATTATACGGTGTGTTTCTTTTGTCTTCTCATGCCCCACAGTACCTAGAATAGTGTTTGATATATGTAGGAGCTCAGTAACTTAGTTGACTGCATGAACTAATGAGTAAACATCCTAGAGCAAAAAAAATAAGTGGGATTGTTACCCTGTGCATCATTTTTGGATAGATTTAAGCAAGTTGAAAAGTCTAAGGAAAACAGCTTTTGAATATAATGATTTCCTTAAGTATGAGCTAAATTGTGTCGGTATCCTCCACTGGCACAAAACCCCAAATACTTGAGTTTGTGTCTCCTGAGACCACCTCAGCAGAGGAACTTCAGTCGTATTTCTGAAGTGGGCATCTTTCCAATAGACATGAAGACAGTCCACTGTAGGTCAGTGAGAAAATCAGGGCCAAACCTATCATGAATCTGGAAAAAGAAGTCAATTTCATCTACAAATTTTCAAACATGATATCCAGATATTTTAAGTCTGGTTTCCTCAAGATTTCCATCTCAGGGGCCAGAGAAATAATAGAACTAGATTTAGGTGCTTGACTTGCATGTAACCAACATTGGCTCCCTATCCAGTACCACATAGAGTCCCCTGGGAACCACTGGATGTGCCACACCCCCCCAACACTAAAAAAGCATAATAAAATAATGAAAGTATGAATCACACAAATAGAATAGCTGTTCATAAAATCTGGCTCTAGGATTCCTTAAACTCTACAAGAGAAAATGAAAGTGGTGGAGTACACGATAGTAGAGCATGTTCTAGAGTAATGATACAATGAATAAGATTTTCTTTCCTTCCTCTCTCAGCCCCCCACCCCTCTGCCACCTCTCGCCATACTCAGCAGTGCTTAGAAACTACTACTGTATGGTGCTCAGAGATAATGTGTTACCAGCATTCAAAACTGGGCCTCCTATATATAAATCTTGCATCCGACTCTTTGAGGCATTTTCCACTGTACTTTTATATCACATTTGCTGTTCACCACTGGACTCAAAGTCTGATAAAAGTACCATTTAAATAGAAAATTTTATAAACATTTCAAAGGTATTTAACCATCTCTTCAACTACAGAAGTCATCTCTCTTCCCCAAACAAGATTGAGGTGGAACCACTTAAAACTTGGAGCTCAAGCACAGGTTATTCATGTCCAGTATTGCTCTTTGTTTTTTGCTTTGTTTGTTTTTTGCTCTTTGGGCACACCTGGCAATGCTCAGGGGATACTCTTGGCTCTGCCCTCAGGAATTACTACTGGCAGTGTTTGGGGAAGTGCATGGGCTTCCTGGGATTGAACCTGGGTCGGCCATATGGAAGACAAGCAGCTTACCCACTGTACTATGGCTCTGACCCCCAGTATTGCTCTTTGTAACTGAGTTCCTCACCACGCCTTCCCTACTCACGTCAACTCATACTGGTAATACAAGTGAACTAAATGGGTAATGAAAATTCAACATGCAAGTCCAGAAAAGTTTTGTGATGAAGTGAAGATCATGTGGAACAGAGCCAGCATGAACCCACAATGGACTTGTAATGTTAGTTGGAAATAATCTAGTACATTTTCAGTTGTTTTTTTGTATTGCATAACCTGTGATGAAGACACAAATTGGCAGAAGTCATTAAAGGGTAGCACTTACTTGGTAAGTACATCTTCCTTCCAGACTATTGTGGGAATGTTGTCTAGCTCTGCCAGATTTTCTGTACCTTAATCCTGGAAGCTATTTTTTATAGTAAAGTTATGTGAGCCAAAGAATGCCTGCCCATGGACCACCAATCTTTAACACCTGTCACTGGACTTTAGCAATGGCAAAATGAACATGTTCTTGGATCCGACTAGCCAAGCGTACTGATGTATGTTTTGAATTGCATACTATGTAGCTCGCGGACATAAGTAAATAACTTTATTCGTGGCTCAATCTAAATGATTGCCTAATGTCCCCTCAGTGCAGCTTGTTCTCTATGGATCACTTATAATGTAGTTTATTTCATTTTATTAAAGAGTTGCTATTCACTTAAGCATTGGGTCTGATGTGATTTCTACCTGTGTTTTAACCACAGCATATGCCATCTTATCCTGTTCCATATACTCCATTCCAGTAATAATGAAAAGTTCAATTTTAGCTCAATCTAAAAATGCAGTGACCTGCCTGCAAATAATTTTTAAACATATAAACTACCATGCATAATTTTTTGTTGGCTTACAAAAAAGGTGCCAATATAGATACACATATATACTTATATTTTAGTAAGGAAATGGTTTACAGTCACAGAGTTACAATCTGGTGCAAATTCTTTATCTTGTCAGATTGGTGCTCAGTATGGCTCAGTTCTAGCTTCCTTTCTCTTCCTTTTCAGTGCCAAGTTCCTCCTCATCTCACTCTACGCTGTTTGTCTTTACCCTCTGCCAAGGAAACTGCTATCTCACTCTCCAAATGTCACTCCTCAGACCTTCCCTCCACCACCTCCTGCAGTTATTCTCTGAATCACCACCATCTATCAATAGAATCCTTTTGAAAACAATTTATACTTCTGGTTCTTATTCGTTGCTACAACCAAAGCTTCTAACACAAGGCCTTGTATTGTAGGCCCTAAAACGTTTGCTGAACAAATGAGTGAGGAAAGCACACGAGTATGGCTCAGAGTACTAGTCTGTGAATGTCAGCGGAAAGCAGTGATGTCTTTCCTGACTCATTGTAAGCATCAAAAATACCTCAGTTTGCCTTTGAGAGTTGCTATGCTTCCACCCCCAGTAGAGATTTGCTGACAAGACCTTTACAATTCAACTCCCCCTCCAAAGCATTTTATGAAGATTTTGTTACCACCAGATATTGTCATAGTGTTTTTCCCTTCTATCCTGAGAACATGTGATGGGAAGGTTGTTAAAATCATCTCCGGTCTGTGTCATAACATCAGCTCTTGAAACGACTCTCTTTGAGTCACCCAAATACAGCCATTGCTGCCAAAGTGCTAGAAATATGAATTTTTCTTTGTTGCTGAAACAAAAATATTGCTGATGGAAAAAGAACAGAAAGAGCTTCCTGGCCTGTCAAGATACACTATAAAATAACTCTCTTCTCTGACCCTAGCAAGGCCAATCTATTCCTAAAATCTGAATTTCCCATCGTTTTCACAAGGGTTAAATAATCATGTTTCAGAGCCTGTGGAAGGAATCAAGTAGTAGGGGTGTGGGAAAACTTGAGAGCACATGTTCCACCCCCAAAAAAATACTAATTGTTAGCTCTAACAAAATATTATTATATAGGAATGTAAGTCTGGAATTTTCAGCACTATTTATTTTTCAAAAGAGCTGGAAATCTGTGAAAGTGGGTGGAAGTAAGATATTTATGAGTACGGATATTATTTAATCAAATCCAGCTTGAATGGTATTCATCAAGTTTATACTGTGTCCCAGTCACTGTCCTAGATACCTATATATGTCAGATATCTTGCTATAGCTATCAAAATTATAGGGATAAAGATCTGGGAACTCATGGACTTTGAAAGCTTTAATCATTAGAAACTTACATCAGATTCTTAAATAGAACATGATATGTGAGAGTATTAGAATAATATTCATAAAGCTCAAAACAGTCCTGATACTGATAATGCTACATGTATTTGCTACTAATAACAGTTACATTATCATTAGAACAGTGATCTCAGTATTACCAATGACAAAATGAATGAGAAGGCCCAGTACAGTCTTGTACGTTAGGCACTTAATAAAAATCAAGTGAATTAATAAATTACTGGAGTAAGCACATAGATGTTGAGATTTGAGAAATGAATTGGCTAACATGTGAAGAAAGGATAATGTGGTGAGAGAAAGAGACCAGAAGAATAACTATCCCTAAATAATGACAAAAGTTTGTTCTGGTCAGAACTTGAGAAAAAAAATAGGAGGCTTGAAGAAAACCTTAAGAAAAAATATTTTCTTTCCTATTCTTATAGGAAAGAAACTTCACATAGGAAACCTTGAATGCCATTCAAGACTCCGTGTGGATCAAAATAGAAACTTCAATATAAAGTCCACTCTGCATAGCCTTTTCAATTATATGAATGGCAATGCAGGGGCTGGAGCGATAGCCCAGCTGGTAGGGCGTTTGCCTTGCACGCGGCCGGCCTGTGCCGGCCTGGGTTCGATCCCGGCATCCCATATGGTCCCCCGAGCACCGCCAGGAGTAATTCCTGAGTGCAGAGCCAGGAGTAGCCCCTGAGCATTGCCGGGTGTGACCAAAAAAAAAAAAAAGCATGGCAATGCAGCCATAAATTAGTCCCAATTTTCAGGCAGTTATGACACAGACAACAGAAGTGCATGTGCATACAAAATGAAACATTTTGCATCGTGCTCTGCTAGCTATATTACTTTGAGTTCTTTATCAAATATTCATTTTCCAAAATAACATTAAAGTTCAAATTTAAAGTTCATCTGGAAAATGGTAATGATTTTACCTATCACAAAAAACTGCAGTTCAGATTAGACATATCAAATACTTCAAAGAGTGCAAGTAAAAAAAGTACAACAGAGTATTTCATGACATTCCTATTTTTTTTTTTTTTTGCGTCATACCCAGTGATGTTCAGGAGTCACTTCTGGCCCTGCAATCAGGAATAATTCCTGGCGGTGCTCCGGGGACCATGTGGCATGCCAGGGATCGAACCTGACCTGAGTTGGCTACAAGCAAGGCAAACACCCTACCTACTGTACTATGGTCCCAGCCTCCCTAATTTTATAATTTGTAATAATGAATACTTGAACTAATGGCTTTGTGATATAGTGATGTAAATGGAAGCTGCTGACAATGTTTCATGTTTGTACTGCTCCAAGGATCTGGGAATAACCACTCTGGTGGGGGAGAGAGAAACAGAGAGAGAGAGAGAGAGAGAGAGAGAGAGAGAGAGAGAGAGAGAGAGAGAGAGAGCGAGAGCAGTGCTGTGAGGCATGCTTTACGACAGACTGAACTGAGGGCCTAGCATGTGCTGGGTCTGTCCTCTGCCAGTTGCACTATTTCCCTGGCCTCAGGGTTACATCCACTCTAAGACTCAGCATCCCAGGGCACCAGAGCTCTAGTACAGCAGTTTTCCTTGCATGTGACTGACTTGGATCATGAGTTAAGTCCCCAGTGTCACTTCCATCTCCATCTGTCCCCTGCAGCACAGACCCTGTTGGATCCCTGAGCACTGTGGGGTATGACCCAAAAAGGGAAAAAGAAAAAGACTCAGCAGTCCAGCCCTGTCCCATTGCTCTCCAAGACTTAGAATTTCAGCAGCCCTCTGTCTGTAGAACCCTTGTCCTTGCCTCTGGACAAATGTCCTCCATTCCTTGCCCAGTGACAAAACATTTTCTGTTAGAAAACTCCCTTCTGTCTCTCCATACAACCCTACCCCCTCCACCCCCTCTGTCTAAAGTTAGTCACTAACTCCTCTAAAGCAGGAAAGTCCCCTCTAAACATAAAGTTCTCCAATCCTATTCTAGTTTCTCTCAATCTACTTCCTCTGCTACAAGAGGAAGGAAGGTATTTTCTTGTTCACAGAACCATAAAATATGTGTTCAGTAAGAACTGGCAATTCAATCATGGGAAACATTCAGATTTGGGGGAGATGGAACCATTGTAAGCCTAACAGATTGATCTAAGGTCTTGTGAAGGGGCCCAGCAGGGCGTGCCTGCTTCACATGAGACCCTGGGTTTGAACCTGGACAGCACTTAAAAAAGTAAAAGAAGTTGTGACTCTTGTATGATTTATCTATCTCTTAATTATTCAAAATATTAAAGTTTAGGATCCAGAGTGATAGATCAGTGTCTAGGGCATTTGCCTTGCATGTGGCCGGACCTGGGTTCAATTCCCAATATCCCATATGATCTCCCGAGCACTGCCAGGAATAATTCCTGAGTGCAGAGCCAGGAGTATCCCCTGAGCATTGCCAGGTGTGATTCAAAAAAAAAAAAAAATTGATGTTCAAAAATTGTCAAGTCATAAAGAGACCTGGGGCATCATACATGAGAGTGAGGCTAGAGAGATTATGTAAGGAATAAGGTACTTGTCTTCCATGCAGTTGGCCCCAGTTCAATCCCTGGCACTGAATATGATCCACCAAGCATCAGCAGGAGTGATCCCTGAATATAGAGTCAAAAGTAAGCCTATCACCTCTGGGGAGGTGGGGGAGGGGGTCCCGGAAGCAGCTGGATGAGACTCCGCCCACCACACTAGTCGCCACCTTCGCTGTCCAGACGCTGACCATGAGGCCCGTAAGTCGCGGCGGCTGCGCGCCGTCCATCAAACTAGTGGAAACAGTTATGTCCTTTAATGTACTGCGTTCTACGATGTGTAGGAAAGTTAGGCGGGAGGGAGAGATGGAGAGGAGAGAAAAGACATACAGAACCCGCCAAGTAGTTGTGTGTGTGTGTGTGTGTGTGTGTGTGTGGAGGGGAGGGGGATATTGGTGATGGGAGATGGGTTCGGGTGGAGGATGGGTATTGGAACACTGTGGAACCATAACTCTACATGAGCATCTTGCAAGTGTATGTCTAAAAGTGGTGTAATAAAATTTGGAAAATAAATAAATATTTTTTTTAAATAAAAGGAAAAAAAAACTAAGCCATGAGTACCCACCTGATACAGCACCTCCAAAAAATATCATTAAATGAGAGTGAATTCCCTGCAGAATCAAGTGGGATCTCAAAATGCATAGCTGCCAGAGGCCCTAATCAGGCATATGCTAAATTATAAGTGAGACACTACAAAAAATGCCATACTAAAAATCCATAACGAAAGGCATAAAACCAGGGTCACAGGACTGCTGTGCTCATGAAGATCTTTGAAGACTTCTAAAAAGAATGACTTAGAGGCAAAGCTGAGTCTCGCAAGTAGGCATTTAGCCTTCAAGGTAAGTCAGGAAATTAACTTAATCCAAGATTCTGGATTGTTGTCAAATGCTTTCCTTGTTGCCTGAGCCTTTCCCTGTTATATCTTCTGCAAATGAGGCAGCTTTCACTCTGTAGCACTGTCTGCCATAGGTGCAAGTCCTTACAAGTATAAATTGTCTCAATAACACAAATTGGTTTTGATGGTATTTCTCTGAAGAAAAAATAAAAGCTCTCATTTATGATAAATTCAAGACATACTAAGAGGATAACTTAGTGGCAAAAATGCCTACTTTGCAAGCCTGAGATCATGAGTTAAGTCCACAGTGTCATTTCCATCACTGTATCACTGTCTTCCCGGTCATCATCAATTTCCTCCAGCGGGCCCCAGTAACATCTCCATATGTCCTGTCTCATGCTAGTAGAGCCCAAGGCATCTGCTTGCTCCAGGAACATAAAGAGCCTCAATCCATTCCGAATGAGGTCTATAATTGTTACTGGTATTTGGCATATATATCAAATACAACACAGGTAGCTTGCCAGGCTCTGCCATGCAAGTAGCATACTCTTGTAGGCATCTCTAAGTCCAGCATTTATTGATGAACCGCGCAGCCGCAAGCGGTCGTGTGAGCCGGGCGATGATAGGCTGGTGGAGGTATGACGTCATTTCCATGTCCAGTAAAATTTCTGTCTGAGACTACAACAGTGTGTGTGATCTCAAGAACACTGCAGCTATGGGCCGGAGCGATAGCCCAGCGGGTAGGGCGTTTGCCTTGCATGCGGCCGGCCCATGCCGGCCAGAGTTCAATCCCGGCATCCTATATGGTCCCCGAGCACCACCAGGGAGTAATTCCTGAGTGCAGAGCCAGGAGAAACCCCTGAGCATCGCCGGGTGTGACCCAAAAAAAAGCAAAAAAAAAAAAAAAAGAACACTGCAGCTGAAAGTATACAGCCCCAGTGAGAACATGTACACCCCCACAACTGAAAGGCAAGAAGTTCCTCAGTGAGCTCCATAGTCCAGCCTTAGAGCAGAAAGGGAAGGGAAAGAAAGATTTGAGGAAAACAAAATATGTCTATACAATATATCAGATAAAATTGGAGTGCTAACTCCAATTTTATAAGTCACAACTCAACCACAAATTAATAACTTGTATCACTTGTATCACTTGTCTTCCGGTTCATCAATTTGCTTGAGTGGCACCAGTAACATCTCCATATGTCCTATAGTGAGCTAGTGTAGCCCAAGGGCAACTGCTTGCTCCAGAAACATGAAGAGCCTCAAGCCATTCCTTCTGGTTATGGAAATGAGGGCTATAATTGTTACTGGTTTTTGGCATATCAAATATGACACTGGTAGCTTGCCAGGCTCTGCCATGCGGGTGGCATACTCTTATAGTAGCCTCTCTTCTCCTGCATGTATTGATGAAACGGGAAAAGATCAGTTTTCTGTTGGGTGGAGCTCTGATGATCTGTGGAGTCCAGAGGTTGCAAATGAAGGCCCTCATGGTGTGAGGGTTCCTCTGGCTTCTTGTGAGGCTCTGCTGGGATGGTGGGCCAGGGCTAGAATCCACCTTCCCTCCTGGGCACCTCCTGATCAGCTGGGCACAGGGAGAGAAGGTAGCAGCTCTACCCTGTGTCTCTGAGTCTCTGGATCAGGCATACCTGAACTTGAAATAAACGGCTCTAGGGTGGAACTCTGACAAGCAGAGCTGTGATCATCTCTTCTGCTGGGTGGAGCTCTGACAAGCTGTGGAGTCCAGAGATTGAAAAATTTGTTTTTGTTTTTCAACAAATTAATAACCCATTCAAAAAAATGAGGAAAGGAGATGAAATGATGCATCCATGAAGAGGACACATGTATGGTAAGAAGAAAAGTACTCTCATTATCACTTATTATTACTGAAATACAAATCAAATTGACAAGATACCATCTCACAACAGTGAAAATGTAACTTAACTAAAATACCAGTAGGGGCAGGGGGATGTTATGAAAATGGAGTTCTCATTCACCAGTGATAGGAATACCGTATGGTACAACCTCTGTGGAATATGGTATGGAAAGTCTTCAAAATGAATAAGATTAAGCGCCTTCATGTAACCCAAAAGTTGACTTCAACAGTGTGTATGTTAACATTTACCCCAAGATACAAAATCACAAATTTGAAAAGAATTATGTACATCTTTGTTCTCACAGTGCTGAATATAAAAACTAAGGATATGGAACACTCCAAATTTCAGATGAATAAGAAGTTTTGTTAATATATAAATAGATAGACCTAGATATACCCATCCACAGTAGAATACTATGCAGCCTCAGGGAAAGATGAGATCATAGTCTCATGCAACATGAATGGAAATGGAGGGTATCATATTAATCAAAATAAACCAAAGGTCGAAAAACAAATACCAGTTGATCCCACTAATATCTAGTACAGAGCCAAAACAAGGGAATAGATAATTCCAACTGGTGGCAAACCCCTTGGCCCTGAGTACAGAACTGAGTATACCAGGTAAGGTGTGAAGTGACTGATGAGGACTGACAGTGACTAGCTGGGACAGGAGGCCATTGGAAATGAAGGGCCTTTGGTGATGGTGAGTTGTGGTAACTATGTGCATCAAACCTATAAACACAGACATTAAAAATACAAAATGAATTCACTTTCTACAATGACTTATTTTAGCCAAGAGGCTAAACAATCTTAATGTCAAAAATTTGCTTTTATTTTTTGGGGGGTATAACAAAAAATAGGAACAAGAAAAGAAGATTAAACTATAAATATTTGCAGGTAAATTTCATAATTTCATCCTTTCTGACAGCCGCATAGTATTCCATAGTGTAGATGAACCACAGTTTCTTTAGCCAGTAGTCTATCATGCTGAGTGAAATTAGTCAGAAGGAAAAGGACAGATATAGAATGACTGCATTCATTAATAGGATATAGATACCAGTGTTTTAATAAATATGGGAAATGGTAATGGCAGATTAAAACTCACCACTGAATATACACAAAGAGACTTAAGTGATAAACTCTAAATATCTGCAGGGCTAGCCATAATGTGTAAAATAAGAGGGAGAGAGATGCAGAGACAGAGAGAGAGATAGAGAGAGAAAGAGAGGAAAACTGGGGTACCTGCTATTAAGGCGGGGGGGGGGGCGAGAGGGGAGGGGTACATTGGTGGTGGAAATGGGGCACTGGTGGAGGGATGGGTGCTGGAATGCTGTATTACCAGGAACCAATTATGAACACCTTTGTAATTGTGTGTTTCACGGCGGTATAATAAAACAATTAAAAAAAAATAATGAAAAAAAAACTATAAATATTTCTTTAGTTTTCCTTGAGTGTATGAGGGCAGGGATGACTATTAATAATTTTGTTTGTTTTCAGTCTTTGTTTAGTTTTAATTCTGTGGGAAAATAAAAAGTGATAAAATGGAAGTAACTGGATAAACACAACTTGTCCTGCTTTGATAGAATTCTCCTGAAGACATCAAGCAAGTAAAGATAACTTGGCAGCGTGGAGTGGGTATCTCATAAAGTAAGAAATCTAGTTTCATATTCTCTCTGTGATCTTAGGCAAATCATTTTTCCATGTGTGAATGGGATTCTAACCCTAACTTGCAAAGGTGAGGATTCATAAAGACATCTTCAAAGGTGAAACACCATTAACAAAGCAACTAGAAGAAAATATAAACATATGGGACTACATGAAACTGAAGAGCTTCTGCACCTCAAAAGAAACAGTGACCAAGATAGAAAGACAGTCCACAGAATGGGAAAGAATATTCACCCAATACCCATCTGATAAGGGGTTAATATCCAGGATATATCAGGCACCGGTACAGCTAACCCCATTAGAAAATGGGGAGAAGAGATGAACAGAAACTTTGACAAGGAAGAAATTCGAAGGGCCAAAAGGCATATGAAAAAATGCTCATCATTAACTTTTAAATTCACAGCGATGTAATTAATTTTTTAATTAGATAACAAGCAGCCAGGTCCTGAAGACAATTGTTCCTTAGACTGTAATATCAAGTCAAAATTTGGGTTCCATTAAAAGACATTTAGTCCCAGAACCAAGTATGATGTCAAATATAGTTTTTAATCGAGTTACTATCTCACCAAGCTTTCCATACTTCACAAAGCATCATTTGTTACTTGTAATTTATTGGGAAAAGATCAAAACTTTACCTGTTTTCATGCTATATTATTTGCAACTTGATATGAAATGACTTCTTACTCCAATTTTAACATAATAATGACTTTTTGTCACTTCTTAGTAAAAATCATGGTTTTAGCTTTAACCACATGAAAATAATAAGTTTTAAATAGTCATTTAAAAATGCATCAAGAGTTTGCTTTTAAAAACTGTAGTTAAGTGCACCACTTTGAAGAAAACCTTCAAGCCAAAAGTGTTGGGGAACACAGGGAGCTCCTCTCCGATTGTGGGGCGGGGTCTGCTCAGTGTCTCCCCAGTCTCAGGAGCAGCAAGGAGGAAAGAAAGAGGCTCCACCCCTTCCAGCCCATGAACAATAAGCACCAGCTTGGCAGGGGGTGGGGAATGCTGAGCTCAGCACCACGTTGAAGAGACACTTAAGCCCGCAGGGACCTTCTTCATGTACAGCCCCAATAAATCACCAGGACTCAATCCTGCCTGCCTAGTCGTAGCCCAAGTAGGTAGAACCTTAAGCACCCCAAAACAGAATCCGATAACGCTATACGTGGAAGAATATTTCCAAGCAGAATGATAGAGCTAAAGTTCTAGGTTCAAAAATAACTCAGTGCCGGTAGCACTCCACAAGAAGAAAACAGCCAACCCCATCAAAAAATGGGGAGAAGAAATGAACAGAAGCTTCCAAAAAAGAAGAAATTCGAATGGCCAAAAGGCATATAAAAAAGTGCTCTTCATCTTTAATCATCAGGGAGATGCAAATCAAAACAACAATGAGGTACCATCTCACACACCAGAGACTGGCACACATCCAAAACAGCAAGAACAACCAGTGCTGGCATGGATGTGGGGAAAAGGGACTCTCATCCACTGCTGGTGGGAGTGCCGACTGGTCCAGCCCTTTTGGAAAACAATATGGGCATTCCTCCGAAAGCTAGATATTGAGCTCCCATTTGATCCAGCAATAGCACTCCTGGGAATATACCCGAGAGACCGAAAAACACATAGCAGAAACACTATCTGTACTTCTTTATTCATCTCTGCGCTATTCACTATAGCTAGAATCTGGAAACAATCTAAATGCCCGAGAACAGAGGACTGGCTAAAGAAACTGTGGTTCATCTACACTATGGAATACTATGCGGCTGTCAGAAAGGATGAAATTATGAAATTTACCTGCAAATGGATGGACATGGAGTCTATCATGCTGAGTGAAATTAGTCAGAAGGAAAAGGACAGATATAGAATGACTGCATTCAGTAATAGGATATAAATAGATACCAGTGTTTTAATAAATATGGGAAATGGTAATGGCAGATTAAAACTCACCACTGAATATACACAAAGAGACTTAAGTGATAAACTCTAAATATCTGCAGGGCTAGCCACAATGCGTAAAATAAGAGGGGAGAGAGATGCAGAGACAGAGAGAGAGAGAGAGAGAGAGAAAGAGAGAAGAAACTGGGGTACCTGCTATTAAGGCGGCCTGGGGGGACGGGAGGGGGGGGGTACATTGGTGGTGGAAATGGGGCACTGGTGGAGGGATGGGTGCTGGAATACTGTATTACCAAGAACCAATTATGAACACCTTTGTAATTGTATGTTTCACGGTGGTATAATAAAAAAATTTTTTAAAAAAATTACTCAGTGCCATCTCTATAATAATAAATTTTAAAAA